>WNWK01059839.1:0-10089 GCA_009830355.1 Cherax destructor
CATGTTGATATTTACTGTAATTCACATTAACAGTATTGGCCGTATACGGGATTTGGGGGAAAGACATATGTTGTGTCATCTGCAAAAATATGGGTTTGATAGTTGAAAATTTGGTAGGTCATTGATAAAAATGAGGAAAGGGAGTGGCCCCGACCCCTTTTGGGGCTCCGACTGTAATTTGTTTGTGGAAGAGTTAGCTCCATTTGTGTACCTATTGGCTTCTGTTACTGAGGGACTTTAGGTAGTTGAGTGAGTCCCCTCTTAAATAGTGTTAAGTGACAGTAAATAGGTACTTACAAAATTTGGTAAATAAGAAGATTGGGGGGTTTCTTTCTTCGGGGTGAATTCCTAGCATGTGTATAATGGTCATTTGTGCTTTTGTTGGTCCTGAACCAAAGCGGGGGAGTCGTTGTGTGAGCGAGGTAGGAAGAGATCTGTCTTAATTAATTTTCAAAGATTTTGAACAGTGGTAGATTAGATATTGGCTATAATTATTCAAGTCTGTTTGATCACCTCCTTTGTGGATCGGGTGACCCTTGCATTTTGAGAATTGATGGGAATGTGGAGGTTTCAAGGGATTTATTGAAGTGTTGGAAAAATTGGTGATAGTACCTGTGAAGCTTTTTGTACATAAACGGGGGTAAGCTGTTTATGTCTCCTGCCTTTTTTTTAAGGGTGTTGATTATGGGGAACTTCTATTGGGTTGGTAGGAGCTAGGAATAGTGTATTGGGGAGGTGTTGGGGGTGGTCCGTTGGACATGTGTTTGAGCTTGGGTTTACTGCAGATTCTTTCCTATGGTGGAGAAGAAAACATTAAGTCTGTGTGCTGTCTCAGTGAGTAGGGGTTCATCTTTTTTTGATAATTTGATGGTATTGTTCTTGGATATTTTTTTTATTTCCTAGAATTGCAGATAGGGTTTTCAGGTTTTTTTCATATCACCTTTTATGTTATGTATTCTGTTCTCATAATACAATTTTTTTGACCTTCTTATCAGGCTGGAAAGTTGATGAGAAGGTTTTTGATTGTTCTCTGGTTATTGACCCCTTCTGTATTGTTTTCATATTGGTGTCTTTTGTTAATGGATTTAAGGATGCTGGGTGTTAGCCGGGGATTGTTGGTCTTTTAGCTGTGAAAGTTTCAGCTGCTTAGATATGGAAAAATGAAAACCCAAAGGAACACTATATACAAAAAGCAAGAGGGTCACCACATACTAGAACGAAAGGAACACGTAAAAATATGGATGTCTTGTATGGTGAGTAAGTTTAGGTTTTTGAATATTGGTGGGTATGTTGTCTGGGTTTTTGTTATTCTAACTGTGCCTTTTGTTGTGTTATTAGTGGTCTGAGATGAGTTTTGATGTGGCCCCCTAAGACCATAGGTGAGGTAGGGGTTGAGTGGTATGGGTAAAAGGGGGCTGGTTTAAATGTACCGTATCTTGGATAGTATTCCCCCGGTCTTTAGTCTTTCTTGGGAAAATTTTTTTATATTTTTTTTGAGGCCACTGTCAAGATGGTTCCTAGCTTTTTGCTAGAACTCCCTTTCTTCTATTGATTATCAAAAACGCCCTTTTCCCAAATTTTAACTAAAAATAGTGGTCAGAAAATGGCAATTTGGAAAATTTTCCCCAAAATTTTAAAAGTGCCATTTTTAAAAAAGGGTCCCGAATAAACAATGCAGACATTCCCGGTAAAAAAAAATTTTCTTGTTCATAATCCCCTCCCGGCCCTCTATTTTGATTTTTTTTTCACACAAAAAAAAAGGATTTATTTTAGACTCTGCATTATTGAAAAAAGTATAAATAATATCAGTGCATTTTTGAAAAAATATTAGACTCACCAGTTGATTTTATTGGACCGTGGCATGATTTTTTACTCTTGAACATTGACAAAAATCGAAAATTTTCCCCTACTTTGAGCTCAATTTCAAGGTGTTTCCTTTTAAATAATAAAAAGTCTCTATTTCTGTAATATGTTTTCCATTCTATCAAATGAGACCATGAAAACGAGAATAAAATAAATACTATAAAAAAACACCTCAAAGTGGGGCGTTTTAACCCAAAAACACGGTCGGGTTTTTTTTTTCTCATTATGTACTGTGTGCTGCAGGTTTTTTTTATACACCCACACTGACCACACAGCCCCATTCCTACATCCTCCCAGCTTTCCCCCGTTTGATTTGAACCGCTAAATTTTTTTTGTAAATATACGCCCAAAAAACCTGGCTGTAAGATGTATATACACGGCGAAACAGCGGGTTGGGTGATCTGTTTAGTTTTTATGGGACAATCCCTCTTATTTAGTCTTTGAATTTTATTTAGAAATATCTCTACACTTTCATCAATACCAGCGCATTGGAAAAATTTTGTAGGCCAGTAACTGAGCTTAGTTCTGCGGGGAAGTTACTTGTTGAATTTCATCATGGATTCAAAAGGAGAACTTATATTATATTCCCGTTTTACAAATGTTTGTTGGAAAAAGCTGGGGTGGTCAGTAGTGTTGTCCGTAATTTTCCCCACTTTAATGGGGGCTAGTATGTTTGTCCATATACGTATAGTCAATTATGGTTGCACTGTTTAGTTAGTCTTGTTGGGTTTTTTTTGTGGTAAGTAGTGTATTGTTCATATTGTTAATAAATTTTCCCGTGGTTGCACACCAACCCGCTACTTGCTGCATAAGTCTTTCCCAATTTTTTTTTTCTCTATTTATTGTCATAACCTGTCATTTTTGCTCTAGCCAATAATAAAAAATGTTCTCTTGGAAAAAGCACATACAACGTCATTGTCCAAAAAAGTAAGGTGGTTTTGAAGTCACTTTTGGGTCGTCATGAGCTCAGCTCACTTAGGTAACTCTGACCGGAAAATTTGGGCCTACATATGAGAGAATGGTCTGTGGGGTAATTAAAAAAAAAAAAATCCTGAACATAATGGGGGAAAAAAGGACAGTTTTTTTAAAAAATGCACTTTGCGGTGTATTTTTGTAGGGTTTTTTATGGTTGTATTCTTTTTTTGGCCCTTTTTGAAGTGGAAGATATGTTACAGAAAAAATAAAATTACGGGTTTCACAACAGAATGTACAGTCCCCCGGTTTTTCCATTTGATAGAAGGGAAGATATGTTACAAAATAGATATGATTATCATGGTTTCACGAGGGAATATAAAGTCAACCCCCGGTGTTCGTGAGCGTGGGAGTTGGGTGAAAATCGGTGTTACCTGAAGTTTCCTGGAGAGTTCCAGGGGTCAATGCCTCGCCCGGTCTGTGACCAGGCCTCATGTTGATCAGAGCCTGATCAACCAGGCTGTTCTGCGGGCGCCGGGTCAATACAAACCCACAGCCTGGCTGGTCAGGCCCCCTTTTTGGTGCCTGTCCAGTGCCTGTTGAAGCAGCCGGGGGTCTATTGGTAACCCCCCTTATTACGGGAGGCAGTTGAACAGTTTTGGGGCCCCCTGCCCTTTTGTGTTGTCTCAACGTGCGTGGCACCCTGCTTTTCATTGGGGGATGTTACATCGTCTCCCGGGTTTTTTGCTTTCGTGGGATACCTTTGAAAGTTTGGTACTAACCCCTTAAGGTTTTCCCAAGTGTTAATAATGTATCTCCTGCCTGGGCCCGGGGGTACAGGTTTGGGAATTTAAGCGCCCCAGTAATAGAGGTGGTTTATTGTAGTTATGCAGCCGTGAAGGTTCTCTGTACATTTTTAGTTCAGCAATTTCCCCTGCCTTGAAGGTGGTTATGGCAATATTCCAGCCTAGATAGAAAAAGGACCTGAAAAGTTAAACATGGGCTTGCATCCGGTTTTGAAGGTTCTCATTATCCATCCTGTCATTTTCGGGGTCGTTGCTACAGTGTTATGGTCCTTAAAGGGGAGATTCTCTGTCTGATCCTCCCAGGTCTTTGACTTTTTTTTCGCTCTTTTTTGTGGTTGGAATTTGTTTTTCTCTGATGATTTTTTTCCTTGTTTTCCATATCAGAGTAATTGAAATTTCTCATCATTGAACTTCATATTGTTTTCTGCACCCCAAAAAGATTTGGTTGATGTCTGCTTGGAGTCTTCAGTGTCTTCAATTGAACCTGTCATGCAGATTTGGGTGTCATCTGAAAAGGAAGACAGGGCATGTGGCTGATATCCCTGTCTATGTCTAATATAAGGAGGGGGAACAGGAGGGGAGCGATACTGTCCTTGTGGAACAGATTTTTCCCCTCCCGCCTCAGATTTTTACCTGTTGACTACTCTCTGTGTTCTCCGTTGGGAAATTATAAAATCCATCTAAACCCTGTTTTTCCCTTTTATCATGATTTTTTGTGCTTTACACCATGGTCCCCTTTTCAAAAATTTTGCAAAGTTTGTATATAACATCTGTTGTTTGTCTTCGACATCCAGGACCTTGTCATAGTGGTCCAGTAGTTGGGACAGACAGGGCATTGCTCTAAACCCATGCTGCCCCGGGGTTTTGTAATTGTGGTTATCTAGATGGTGGGGTCTTGCTTCTTGAATTTCAATTTTTTATAGGGACGTTGGCTATTGGTCTGTAGTTCTTTTCTTTGCTTTACTGCCGCCTTTTTGGAGTGGGGCTATGTCTGTTGTTTTTAGTAACTGGGGCACCCCATGTCCATGCTCCCCTCCATAGGATGTTAAAAACATGTGAAAAGGGGCCCTTTCAGTTCTTGATGAACTCTGAGTTCCCCGGTCAGGGCCTGGGCGGGGTGCATGGCATGTTTATCGCCCGAAGTCATTGGGGTCAGGGGTTTTCAGATAGGTTTGGGGTTTGGTTCTGTGGCACCCCATAAAATTCTTTGGTCTTTAACTTTCAGTCTGGTTAGCGGCTAGCTAAAAACTGAGTCATACTGGGACTTTATAACTCACTCATTTCCTTGCTGTTCTGTGTAGGACCCATCTCGTTTTTTGTAGGGGCCCCAAAATGCCACACCACACATACCCATTCTCTCACATGTGGGCCTACAAGCTTTCTCCCCCGTTTGGGGCCGTGTTTTGGGGTATAGATACGTCCGAAACAGTGGCTCAAAAAACGTTTTTCGACCGAACAGTCAAAGGGTTAAGCCCCTGGTTAAAAGAAAAATTTTGCAAAATAACTGCATAGTAATGAAAACACAAAATTTTCCCTTTCCCCCTGAGTGTCGATGTTTTTATCCCCCATCTTTGGTGGCGACTGAAACTCACTTATGGTGTTTTTTTATTATTATAATTCGTATTATTTATTAGTGTACAATTCTTATAATAATTTAATATTTTAAAATATTTTTATTATATAATTATTATATTATACATATTATCATTATTATTTTATTGGAAAGTGCGTCATTTGTTTACTCTTAACATGGAAAAATCAAACTTTTAGCTACTTTGAGTTCAATTTCAAGGTACTTTTTTTAAAGCAAAACAAATCTATGTATTTCTGTAATATATCTTCCATTCTATCAACGAGGCCAAAAAAAGAGAATACAACCATAAAAACCATAGAAATAACGCTAAGGGCCCGGGTAAAGCTGAGAAGTGAACTCCATTATTTACAGTCAGATTTCTTTCAATTTTTTAATTAAGAAACATCTTTCTATCATACATTGCCCAAGTTTCAATAAGATAGTCAACAAACAAAAGAGATCCCAAATTCCCCAGATCAAGGCAAGAGCCCCCACCAGCCCCCCAAAGGAACCTCCCCTTTAGGCCTGTGCATCTGGAAATTTCACTCGCCTATGGGAACAAAAAAACGACTGATCAACTGTCGATCTGGAAAAAAACGAAATGGATCCCTTGTAGAGGGTTCCCCTGTATTTTTCAAAAACATAAAATTTAGTGATTCTATTTTTTTACTTTTTTTCATTGATTTACAATTTTATTAGTAAATTTCTTTATTGAATTAAAGTAAAGACAGCTCACTTTTCTATTAACTCAAATTACAGTAAAATTCCATTTTCTTGCATTTTCAATTTTTTCTTTGTCGTGCAGTACATTTCAGTGAGTTGTCCTTTCTCATGGTGTGCCTTCCCTTTTACTGTCGCCCACCCTCAATCCTGAGTGCTCTCCTTTTGTTGTCGCAAAATTTAAAAAAATTTTTTTTCTTATGAAATGATGAAATCTTTTCCCCCGATGGTAAAGACCCCAAAAATTTGAAATTTGTGGAAAACTCAGGAAAAACTCTTGAAGTTAGTGATCTCAGCAATATATACCAATTTACTTTTAGCCTATTTTGGTAAATTCCATTGTTCCAGTTGTCAATCTCATTTTTTTTCACTAAAAAATGAAGATTTTCCTTGCGTTTTTTTTGTAAAAAACATTATTATTTTGTAAAAACAGTGCACTTGTGAAAGAATATTAGATCGCCAAATGATGTGTTTTGGCGTGGCGTGATTTGTTTCTCTTGAACATAATTACTCCTCTTTGAGCTCAATTTCAATCGTTTTTATCATAAACTAATCACAAAATTTTATATTTCTGAGTATTTGTCCATTCTATCAAATGAGACCATAAAAAAAAAATACAACCATAAATACTGTGAAAATACACCCAAAATCCGGGGTTTTAAACCAAAAAAAAAGGTCGGGGTTTTTTTCCTCGTTATGTACTGCTGCTGCGGATTTTTTATGCCCTGACCACACAGACCCATTCTCTCATATGTGGGCCTCCCGCTTTCTTTTGATTTGAAGCCCAAAAATTTTGGGATATTATCGGAAACAGTGGCTCTAAGCGTAATATACCGAAAAAGTCAAAAGGGGTTTAAATTAAACATTTTAATTACTTATAAAACAGTTAAATATTTTCATTTCAATTTTAACTACTTGTATTATATCTTTTTTTATTCATTGTTCTTGCCTTCATTATTTTTGTGCAAATTTGCAATTATGTCTCACATACCTTCGAGTGGTACTGTAGTAAATAAAGTCAATCAGGCCCCTCAGGCTAATGCTGTCCCGGGAACATTCCTAATATTCCTTACGACTGACAGACAGTATCTAGCTCTTGAGCAATATGCTTGTTCTCACAGCTTGTATCCAAGAGTTGTCACAGTGCTGTGGAAGGGAAGTTAGATTAAGTTCTTATAGATCTGTGAATTATTTATTAACGTAACCGAGCGGTCAGGCACTAGTAAAACTGTCACTCCTGTCTGGAATCATTTCCCTACAATTTCACGCGGATGGGTGTCGTTCCAATTTCGAGGAACCTCAGACAACCCTGGGTACTGAGACAACTATCCCTGCAATGGCCCTTTTTCAAGTGGTAGTTCCTCTCCAGGGATGCCTTGTTGAAGAAAGACTACTGCAATGAATTATGCCATCTCTTGCTGATGTCACAAGCCATTGGAGAAAGGCGTTTCTGTGGCTAATGTACTCACTAGAGTGTCTGTTGTTGTCCTCGTGTTCGATGGTGATATTATTTTGTTGAAGTGATTCTTACAAAGTTAGGAGTGGTAGGGGAAATTTTGAATGTCGATCCGTTTCTCCCTTGCAAATTTTCTTGTCATAGTTTTAACTATTTCAAAGGGGGAGAGTACATCCACTCCACGACCTGTTAATTCCCTCAGTGAGAACTCCAAGTCCCTGCAACAGATAATGGAGGTGAATTCTTTTGGATTCTTTGAAAATTTGTGTACTTTGTACAAGATCTCTAAATAAACCATTGTTCCTTACCATCCTGCCTGTAATGGTTTGGGGGAAAGAATTTGAAAGTACTTGGTCTTGGGGCCACTATCAACCCCAACAGTGCAACCTGAAAAGTTATACCTGATGTTCGGGTGCAAAAAATTATGTTATTATGCTTAAATGGTGACACCATTATCGTTGTCGGTGTCGATGCGCTGCCTTATGACTTTTATATTCTAACCCAAAATAAAGTTACAACCCTGATGATTTCATAGAAACCATATCCCAAGTCAAAGTGTTTTCAGAAAACGTGAAACACTTCATAAATAAACGCAGTTTACAAGAGTAACTAATACACGACCAAAATTAAAGTAGGTTAGAGTTATGATGACTAACTTTAACAAAATGTCTGCAATGCCTAAGCTCGCCCAAAAAAGTTTGTTGGTCTTTATCGAGTAGTTGGACATATAAATAAAAAAGTACGTGGGGGTTTTGAAAACCCCCGGAATGACATTTTTAAGTAAAATTTGTAAGGCTTGGGGAAAAGTTTTTTTTGGGGGTCTGAAATAGACAACCTAGGCATTTTTTCCTTTAAAAGGGGAAACTTGGGAGGCACTTGAGCAGACTTCAGGGGAAGTTTTCGGCTGGGGGCCACTGTATAAGGTTGGGAAAACAGACTGGTCAGTATAAAGAATCGCATTTAGATCATATGAATTAGTATAGAATCAGCCCCGGCCATACGCCTTGCCTCGTTTGTTTGCTGTATGTCAGGCGCCATCGTAACATGGCCGAGCTGTCAGTAATAGTTCATAGTAGTATTTGTATCTTTCCAACCATTAGTGATCACAGCCTTCACGTGATAACTGACCATTTAGTCTTTGCTGACCTAGCAATTCTAGGGCACCCGAATCCGTGACATCCTCGCTCACTAGCATCAGTTAAGACAGGATAGTAGAGAGTAGACAGGTCAGGCGGGAAAGGGTCTAGTGCTTTCCATTTTTTTACGAAAATATAAGTTACCCCCCCAAACTCGTTTGTGTTTATTACCAAATCCATTATCAAGAACCCACACGACATCTGAACCCCATTTTGAAATTTGAATATTTTGAACTTTGTGTGAAATTGGCCAAATTACCAATTTCTGATCCTTTTTGGGTAGTTGAAATATGTACTGCCCAAACTCGAAAAATTTTGTAGTAAGTATTTTTGAAATGCTTTTGTAAGTGTTTTTTTTGGGGGAAAAAGGATTAATCTTTTTACATTTTTCCCTTAGGGAAAAAATTGTTCTCCCCCTTAAAACAGCATTCTGGACAAAAATAATGACATAACCCGGGGGTCCTGTAGTTGTGGGCAGTTTTTTGTCCCGAAAAAATATAAAATATAGCGAAATAGCAAAGTTTGGTGACTGGAATAATGAAATTGGTAAAATGGGAGTCAAAGTGGGCAAAATCGCCCGATGTGTAAAATTGCTGATAAAGCAAAATTTGCAATAGTGTAATATCGTCAATTTTTTTTTTTCCTTCAGAAAAAAAAATTTTCCCATTTCATAAGAAAAAAAAAACAATTTTTTTAAATTCTTGAACCCTCAAGGGGGTTTGTTCGTAAGGCCTCTCAATATTACATGAATTAGATTTAGAATGTTTATTCACACAGAAATAATATTTATCTTTATGCGCTCTGTATTGTAATAATATTAAATAATGTCAGTACATTCTAAAACGTATTAGACGGCCAGATGGACAGTATTGGACAAGTGTACTCTGGGAAAATCGGCAAAAAATTTTTCATTTCCCGGCTCAATTTTAAGCTAGCAGTCCTGAAACCAATCTTTATTTTTTTAATAAATCTTCCATTCTATCAAGAAACCTAGGATACTTTGTATACTACATAAAAAAAAAAGTTGTTTGTTTTGTTTGTTTGAAGTGGAGAAAATATCAGAGACAATGGACATCATGCTGCATGCAAAGATGGGAAAATTTTCCTTTCATACGGCTCTCAACCTTTAGGAGTGAAAAGCACCTGACACAAATCCCCATTTATGATGAATGGGATAAAGCTTTGAAAGAATTGCAGGAGAGGCTGCAGAATATACCTGGTCCCATAATCCAGTTTTTATAAGATTTGGGCAGAATGAAGATGTGGGAAAAATTCCCCGTAAAAGTGGGGGATCTCAGTCCTCTCAGCTCCCCCTCAGGCCTCTGAGGACAGCCCTCCCAAAAGGGGGTAGTGGATTTTTTCCCTTTCCCCAAACAACTTTAACCCTTTGGGGTCCAAAAGGGGGGGGTCTGAAAAATGTTTCAGGGTCCCCAAAAATTTTAAAAAAAAATTTTTTTTCTTTGAAAAAATAATCTTTTTTTCCCATCATAACACCACCAAAATTTAAAATTTGATCAAAAAATAATGGGAAATTTTGCTTTCCCGGGTTTGCGGTATCCATGACATTTACGCATCGGCAATTTCGCCCATTTTGAGCCCCATTTTCGGCAAATTCCCAAAGTT
>WNWK01059840.1:0-10089 GCA_009830355.1 Cherax destructor
TAGTCAGGCTTCCACTGTAAATCTATCTTTAAGGCCCCCAAAAATTTTTTCAAACTTCTGGGTTTCTCGAATGGATTAATTGAATTTCCATTATTTCTTATGGGGAAAATGGTTTCAGTTTTCATGTGTTTCAGTTTTAGTGCATCCCTCAGGAATGGATTAAGCCCGAAAACGGAGGGTTGGCTGTATAGATTTAGCCGGACACGGGGAATGTCAGAGATTTTTGGCTCTGGTATTGTGCCTATGGGTCCTGTCACAACTACAGTGGTACCTCGAGTTACGATGGTCCCCAAAATCGCCCTTTTATGTAAGTTTATTTTTTTAAATGCTTTTGTAAGTATATTTTTGGGGGTGTAAAAGGACTAGTCTATTTTACATTATTCCTTATGGGGATAAATTCGTTTGGTAATGGCACTTGAACAGCATTCTCGAACGAAAAAATATCGTAACTCGAGGTACCACTGTATCAAGAAAGCATTTTAGTTCAGGGTTAATATTGGAATTTATGGTTCTGTACATGTAGGTTGCACAGTAGTAAGTGTGGATGTTTTGAACAGTGAGTAAATTTAGGTCTTTGAAGAGTGTGGGGGTGTGTTGCCTGGGATTGGATTGCGTGATAATTCTTACTGCGACTTTTTGTCGAGTTAATATTGGTTTTAGGTGGGTTGTTGCTGTTGATCCCCAAGCACATATGGCATAGGTGAGGTAGGGATAGATGAGTGAATAGTATAATGTGAGTAGGGCTGATTGCAGTACATAGTAACGTATCACTACCAACCACTACCACCCTCAACCATCACAACCACTACCACCCTCTACCACCATCACTGGCACCATCACAACCACTACCACCCTCTACCACCACCACTTTCATATTTTTCTGCAATCTTTTTCTTAACTCTTAAACTGTCCACACGTAGATCTACGTTCACTCACGCATTGCTCCAAATATTTTGAAAAAAAAAAAAAAAATCGTTTTTTTTAAAAATGAAGCGCATTTTTATAAACAGGATAGGCTAAAAAATTTTTTAGGGCCAGTACTTACCGAGATATAAGCCCGACAAGTTGGTGCTGGATGCTCACATGACGGCAACAACAAGTCCTGCCGCTTGCAAAGTAATGCCGATATACTTTTTTTCTAGTTTTTATTTTATTTTATACAATTTTTATGTTCTGGTAATTACAATTTATAATAGTTCTTGTGATTTCATAGCCAATCTTTGTTCTAACACTAATATTAGGTACTGAAATAGTACTCAAATAGTCACAATGACACCAACAGGTGAACAATTTCACCTGCCTTGGTCATTTACTATTGTCTATAAATATATACAAAGTATTTATAGGTCCCAGCAATGTTTTAGACATCCTGGAGTATATATGAAACTCCTTGAAGAATGGTGTTATGACAATTGTCAGATAACTACTGATAAGACAGTGACATTGATGAATGAATGTGTGCAAGGAACCCTTGCTTTGTTTTCACTGTCTGTATCTGTCTATCTATCTATCTGTCTATCTATCTGTCTGTCTATCTATGTTTCTATCTATCTGTCTAGCTCGGCTTATCTGTCTTTGTTTGCCTGCCTATGTGTGCCTGGAGTATAATATGAAACTCCTTGACTAATGGTGTTATGACAAGTGTCAGATAACACTGACAGCCCAATGACATTGATGAATGAATGTGCGAAGGGAACCCTCGCTTTGTTTTCACTGTATCTGTCTATCTATCTGTCCATCTGTCTATCTGTCTGTGTCTCTGTCTAGCTCTGCTTATCTGTCTTTCTGTCTGCCTGTGTGTGCCTGGAGTATATGAAACTCCTTCAAGAATGGTGTTATGACAAGTGTCAGATAACACTGTCTAGCTCTGCTTATCTGTCTTTCCGTCTGCCTGTGTGTGTATCTTTCCGTCTGCCTGTGTGTGTGTGTGTGTCTTTCCATCTGCTTGTCTCAGTCTGAGTGCGGCTCGTAAGCCAACAGGTATTATACGCGATGCAGAAGTGACAATGCGTATTACTTGCCAGTCATGCGTATTATGTCTTATATGTACAAGCATTGTATAGGACTTTGCCTGGAATTTTTGGGTTATCCTAGGTAATTTACACTACAGTAGGACGTCATTTAGCACGATAGATACGTTCCTGAAAAAGTCGTGTTAGATAATTTCGTCTTAAATAATTAACAGAACTTATGGGAAAAATAGGGATACGTGTTTGAGAGTCCCCAAAAAGCCAAACAAGTTTTTTTAGACCAACATATCTTGCAAAAATTGAAGGCGAATATGTAATTTTAGTTCATTGTCATGATCTATTACTGCTTAAGACTACAAATGCAATAGAAATAATAGTATTTCTTACCTTAAATTGTGGGTAATGATGTTTGTGGATGGTAGTGAAGAGTGGATATGGATGGTGTGGCCCTACTGAGCTGAGGTGGATATGTAATTGTAGTGCATTGTCATGATCTATTACTGCTTAAGACTACAAATGCAATAGAAATAATAGTATTTCTTACCTTAAATTGTGGGTAATGATGTTTGTGGATGGTAGTGAAGAGTGGATATGGATGGTGTGGCCCTACTGGGCTGAGGTGGATAGTAGAAGTTCTTGAACTGAAGTCGATGGTTGAACTGAGTGTCTAACTTTAAGTCAGTCAAGCCATTCAGTAAGTCAGTCAAGTCATTCAGTAAGTCAGTCAAGTCATTCAGTAGGTCAGTCAAGTCATTCAGTAGGTCAGTCAAGTCATTCATAAGTCAGTCAAGTCATTCAGTAAGTCAGTCAAGTCATTCAGTAAGTCAGTCAAGTCATTCAGTAAGTCAGTCAAGTCATTCAGTAAGTCAGTCAAGTCATTCAGTAAGTCAGTCAAGTCATTCAGTAAGTCAGTCAAGTCATTCAGTAAGTCAGTCAAGTCATTCAGTAAGTCAGTCAAGTCATTCAGTAAGTCAGTCAAGTCATTCAGTAAGTCAGTCAAGTCATTCAGTAAGTCAGTCAAGTCATTCAGTAAGTCAGTCAAGTCATTCAGTAAGTCAGTCAAGTCATTCAGTAAGTCAGTCAAGTCATTCAGTAAGTCAGTCAAGTCATTCAGTAAGTCAGTCAAGTCATTCAGTAAGTCAGTCAAGTCATTCAGTAAGTCAGTCAAGTCATTCAGTAAGTCAGTCAAGTCATTCAGTAAGTCAGTCAAGTCATTCAGTAAGTCAGTCAAGTCATTCAGTAAGTCAGTCAAGTCATTCAGTAAGTCAGTCAAGTCATTCAGTAAGTCAGTCAAGTCATTCAGTAAGTCAGTCAAGTCATTCAGTAAGTCAGTCAAGTCATTCAGTAAGTCAGTCAAGTCATTCAGTAAGTCAGTCAAGTCATTCAGTAAGTCAGTCAAGCCATTCAGTAAGTCAGTCAAGCCATTCAGTAAGTCAGTCAAGCCATTCAGTAAGTCAGTCAAGCCATTCAGTAAGTCAGTCAAGCCATTCAGTAAGTCAGTCAAGTCATTCAGTAGGTCAGTCAAGTCATTCAGTAGGTCAGTCAAGTCATTCAGTAAGTCAGTCAAGTCATTCAGTTAGTCAAGTCATTCAGTAAGTCAGTCAAGTCATTCAGTAAGTCAGTCAAGCCATTCAGTAAGTCAGTCAAGCCATTCAGTAAGTCAGTCAAGTCATTCACTAGGTCAGTCAAGTCATTCAGTAGGTCAGTCAAGTCATTCAGTAAGTCAGTCAAGTCATTCAGTTAGTCAAGTCATTCAGTAAGTCAGTCAAGTCATTCAGTCAGTCAGTCAAGTTAGTCAGTCACTCAGTCAGTCATTCAGTCAGTCAAGTCAGTCAGTCAGTCACACAAACTTATGTTTACATCTTTTTATGTGTACAAAGTAACACTTCATTACGGCCACGGGTTATGTCTTGTCTAATATCTTTGTTTTCTTCGTTAATTCAAGATCAAAACACAATTCACTCTTTATTTTATTCTTCACAAACACAGCTGGCTTGTAGCCAGGACTTCTTAACGCGTATGAAATACGTACGAATGCTGGGGTCCGTGGCGGGTGGTGTCTGCTGAACCACAACAACAGTAGTAGAAACAAGACTGCTTGTGAGAATGGTTACTTGTTTTTCCTTCCCACAAACTGTAAGTAAGTTTATTCAGGTATACACAGATACAGTTACGAAGATTATCATACATGGCAGCATATGTGTAGAGAACCTAGGATAACCCAAAGAAGTCAGAGTGACAGTATTTCCATTGACTGACTTGGGTTATCCTAGGTTCTCTACATATATGCTGCTATGTATGATAATGTATGTAACTGTACTCACCTAATTGTGGTTGCAGGGGTCGAGACTCAGCTCCTGGCCCGTGTATCTGAATAAACTTAGTTTACAGGAAGGAAAAATTCCCTTTTCCTCAAAGCATGAGGATTCTTAGGCAGTAAATAACCATGCGCTCAAAATTTTTCCCCTCCTGCCGAACCGTGTAATATCATCTTTACGTCGTGTAAGATGATAATGTGTCGCAAATCTTAAATCGTGCAATACCGGTAACGTGCAACATAATCTCATGCTAAATGACGTTCTACTGTATGTATAATAACTGTACTTATGTGTACATGTGAGAGAGATATTACAGATATACAGTGGTACCCCGACTTACGATATTTTTTCATTCCAGAATGCTGTTCAAGTGCCATTACCAAACAAATTTATCTCCATAAGAAATGATGTAAAATAGACTAGTCCTTTTAGACCCCCAAAATTACACTTACAAAAGCATTTAAAAAAATCAACTTACATAAAAGGGTGTGTTTGGGGACCATCGTAAGTCGGGGTACCACTGTATATAGATAGACAGATATAGACAGATACAGAGATATAGGACAGATAGATATAGACAGATATAGACAGAGATTTAGACAGATATAGACAGAGATATAGACAGAGATATAGGCAGATATAGACACAGAGACAGCCAGAGACAGCCAAAGCCAGCCTGCCGAATATATAAGAACATAAAAAAGAAGGAACACTGCTGAAGGCCTACTGGCCCATGCAAGGCAGGTCCATGTCACCCCCCAGCTTAGACCAATGACCCACCTAGTCAGGTCACATCCTCTGAAGGAAGGAGCACTGCATCAGACCTAGTAGCACAAGCTAGTCAGGTCCAACTTACACCCACCTACAGCCACTCATGTATTTATCGAACCTATTTTTACTTTCCTCTTATAAGGGGAGTGTTAATGCGACATGACATCAGTGAATCCATGGTGTTTGCCACATTATTTGCTCCAGCTGGCACTCAATTGAACTAGTGCTCCCACAAGGTACTAAGTGGTCCCAGATTTTTTTAATACTGCGCACACTGAGGGCGCAGACCCATTCTCTCATGTCTAGGCGACTCAGGCCTATTGCACTAAATTTGAAGGAATGAAAAATAAAACGTTGATCTACGTTCGGAGCAGTACGCGTACAAACGTATATCTACGTTTGGACAGTTAAAGGGTTAATTATATCGTGTTTCTCAACTTCTTTACCAAAGGGCTGGCACTAGAAGCTTTCTTTGGGCTTGTGGTGGCTTATTTAGAATTTGCAAGCACAAAAACAAATGGAAAATATCTTATGAATGTGTGAGGTGATGGTTACTCGCCCATAAACAATGCACACTGACTGTGGTGTCGGAGGCAGGCTGGCTTTTTTTACGGGCTGATGCTGAGAGAAGGGCCGGACGCGTACCGTACCGCCGCTGAATTGCACCGTGAGTATTTTTTGCTGAAAAAAGGCGCTGAAAGTCAAAATTCATGAAACACGATGCCGCTGAAACTTGGGGGTCCACTGTATTTGTGCTTTTATTTGATCTGAAACCAAACTGGCAGGGGTTGAGTATAGCGAGTGATGCTAGAAGAGTATAATCTTTTGCAGATTAATTTTTCAAAAATTTTGGATACCATTGGTTATTTACATCTGTTGGGGCTCCACCTTTGTGCACTGGGGGTAACCCTTGCTATCTTTAGTACTGTTGGGAAAGTGTTGGTTTCTAGTGATTTGTTGAGCAATATTGTAATGGTGGGTGAAAGGACATGAGATGCTCTTCTAAACAATAGTGGTGGAACTTGTGCTAAGTGTCCTGACTTGTTTTTCAGTAAATACATAATCAAGGTGTCCTCAATAGAAATAGTTGGAACCAGACAAGAGGAGCTTGATAAACTTCCAACAAGGTTGTCACTCGCTCTAGTACTGGTACAGTGGACCCCCGGTTTACGATAATCTCCAAACTCCCCCTTTTATGTAAGTTTATTTTTGTAAGTGCTTTTGTAAGTGTATTTTTGGGGGTCTAAAAGGACTAATCTAATTTACATTATTCCTTATGGGAATAAATTCGTTCGGTAATGGCACTTGAACAGCATTCTTGAACGAAAAAATGACGTAATCCGGGGGTCCACTGTACTTGGAATTTTGCTAGCTAGACTTGATCCTATGGTAAAGAAGAAATCATTTAATTTATTGGCTCTTTCTACAGGCTGGAGATATGGGTCACTGGGTTTAGTTAGGACAATATCTCTAGTTTTGGTCAACTTCCGAGAACCTAGGATTTGGGTGTACATGTTCCAGGTCTTTTTCATATCACCTCTTGTTCCAGCTATGGTATAGTGACTATTGTTTCAGCTATGGTATTGTGACTATTGCTTCAGTTATGGTATTGTGACTATTGTTTCAGCTATGTTACAGTGACGCCTCCAAGGCTCACTGCCTTGGACCACAATGTTTTAGAACACCCACTTTTTTTCTTCCTTCCTTGTAAGAAGTTTATTTTTTGTCCATGTCCATATGTATACGTATACATATATGTTTTTATTTTGTGTTCTGTGCCCTGTTCCTTGACATGGTCGAGGATGACTATGGGTAGAGGGTCGAGCAATGTATACCCTGCTGGGGGTTTATATTTCGCATTGGGCTGCTTTTATATTTCGTGTCACCAGTGCTGCCACCTTATGTGCCCTAGGCCTGGCCTCAGGCTGCAAGAGGCTGGCTCTGTCTCACTCTGGGCTACCTCAACCTAGAGGCAACAGGTGTACTCTATTCTCTCCCTTGCGGACAAGGGCCTGGCCTGTCAGAGCCGCCTTAAAACACTGCCTGTGTACCAAGAACCCATATTCAGATACTAATGAATGCATCAAGAATTTTCTTAAAAAAACCCACCACCTCTATAATAGACATTGCCCTAAAAAAACTAAACAGATCACAGCTAAGAGACTTAACAATCCCTGGCTAACACACAGCATCCTTAACCCTTTCAGGGTTATTGACGTACTAGTACGGCTTACGCCCTGGGGTTATTGACGTACTAGTACGCCTAAATTTCTAGCGCCCTCAAATCAAGCAGAAACAGGCTGTTAGGCCTAGATGTGATAGAATGGGTCTGTGCAGTCAGTGTGCTCAGTATAAAAAAAATTCCTGCACGACACAGTGCATAATGAGGAAAAAAAACTCTGACCATATTTTTGGTTTAAAACAGCGACTTTGCAGTCTATTTTCGTATGGTACTTATTGATGTATTCTAGTTTTCTTGGTCTCATTTGATAGAATGGAAGATATATTACAGAAATAGAGATGATTTTGATTAGTTTGACAATGACAAGTACCTTGAAATTGAGCTCAAAGTAGCGAAAATGTTTGATTTTTGACAAAGTTCAAGAGTAAACAAATCACACCATGCGTCCAATACACATCAACTGGCGAGTATAATATTCATGCACAAGTGCTCTGATATTGTTTATACCATTTTTACAATGATGCAGTTGTATACATAACAGTAAATCTTCTATTTTTTTGTGAGAATAAAAATTCAAAATGATAAGCAAAAGTAATGTAAGAGGGGCCTGGAAATGTGACTAATGAACAAAGATGTTATTTTAGTGCCAGGAATGTCTGCCTTGTTTATTCTGGACCCTATTTTGAAATTGGCATCGTTTAAAATTTGTGTGAAATTGGCCAAATTGCCATTTTCTGACCACTATTTTGGGTAGTTGAAATTGGTAAATAGGCAGTTTCTTGTACTCAGTCGATAGAAGAAATGGAGTTCTAGCAAAATAGCTATACTTTTAGTAGACTGATACATTGGAATGTGCCGAAAATAGGGCTCAAAGTGGGCAAAATCGCTGATGCGTAAGTGTCATGGCTACCGCTAACTTTGCGAAAGCATAATTCCGTTAGTTTTCGATCAAATTTCATCATTTTTGTGGCGTTATGATCGGAAAAATATTCTCTATCATTCCACAAGAAAAAGTATTATTTTTTTTAAATTCGTGGACCCTGAGAACGAGTTTCAGAGACCCCTTGGACCCCCCAAAGGGTTAATAGGTCCCACGACCACAACACAAGACACAGATCACTTTTTGACATACCCCGAGTCCATACCAATCAATGTAAAAATTCTATGGACATAAAGGGCCCCAGAATCTGGAATTCATTACCAGTAAATATTAAGTTAACCTTGTCTGAAAATCAATTTAAGACTCTTCTTAAAAATCACCTACTCACCCTAAACTAAATACTCATACTGTAACTACTTTCAAAAATGCTCAATGTTATTTTCCTTAAGATAATCTCAGTTTTATATTATCATCCTCCTAAACACTTGTTGCAATTTAATATCATCATATTGTCATTTTGATAGTATAGTATCATAATATTGTAATTTGAAATAAAATATATAACTAGAATAAACTCAATAAATTTCTCTAGTATTGTCATTTTAATAGTATAGTATCATCATATTGTAATTTGAAATAAAATTTATAACTAGAATAAACTCCATCTATTTCTTTTAGTATTATGTACATAGTATATAAGTCAGTAGATTAAGCTGCCCTAATGCCATGGTATGCCAGTGGCTCTCCTTGCATTTCAGTTTTATGATTGTAACTACCAATACCTATGTATACCTGCAATGAAATAAAAAAAAATTATTTTATTTTATTTATTTATTTATTTATAAAGCATGACGTTGCCTCCAAAGCCTTATCATTCACCGCTACCTAGACGTCCACACACAAATTTCATTATATATTGTTCCAGCTATGATACTGTGACTATTGTTCAAACTATTATACTGTGAGTATTGTTCCTGCTATGGTACTGTGACTACTGTTCCAGCTATGGTACTGTGACTGCTGTTCCAGCAATGATACTGTGACTACTGTTCCAACTATTATACTGTGACTATTGTTCTAGCTATGATACTGTGACTATTGTTCCAGCTATGGTACTGTGACTATTGTTCCAGTTATGATACTGTAACTATTGTTCCAACTATTATACTGTGACTATTGTTCAGGCTATGACACTAACTATTGTTCCAATGAAACTGTAACTATTGTTCAATCTATGATACTGTGACTATTGTTCCAGTTATGATACTATGACTATTTTTCCAACTAAGTTACTATGGCTATTGTTCCAGCTATTGTACTCTGGCTACTGTTTCAGCAATGGTACTATCACTATTGTTCCAGCCATTTTACTGTTACTACTGTTCCAGCTATGGTACCAAACTATTGTCCCAGCTTGATAGGCGTTCCAACTGAGTTACTATAGCTACTGTTCCAGCTATGGTCTGTGACTACTGTTCCACTATGGTACTGTAACTATTGTTCCACTATGGGACTGGGGTTACTATTCCAACTGAGTTACTATGGGTACTGTTCCAGTATTCTGTGACTATTCCAGCTATGGTACTGTAATATTGTTCCAGCTATAGTACTGTGTCAATTGTTTCAACTATGGTACCGTGACTATTGTTCCAACTAAGTTACTATGGCACTGTTCCAACTATGGTAAGGGCTATTGTTCCAGCTATGGTACTGTAACTTTGTCCCATTATGTGCTTGTCAATTGTTTCAGCTATAGTACTGAATTTTTTTCCAGCTATGGTACTGTAACTTTGTCCCCTTTGTCTTTTCAATTTTTTGCTATGGTACTCAACTATTGTTCCAGTGGTCATGTGGTACTTAACTATTGTTCGAGCTATGGACGTAAATATTGTTCGACTATTACTGTAACTATTGTTCGAGCTAGGGACTTTAAATATTGTTCAGCTATGGTACTGTAACTATTGTTCC
>WNWK01059841.1:0-10089 GCA_009830355.1 Cherax destructor
GTTAATGTGTGGGTTACAGCAGCCTGCCACCCGTGTCCTCACCTCATTGTGGTTGAGGGGTCGAGTCTCAGCTCCTGGCCCAGCTTCTCCCTGGTAGCTACTGGGTTCACTTCCTGGCAATGTTAGCCATATCATACCTATTCTTAAAACTATGAAAGGATCTCGTCTCTTCCATTACTAAAAGACTGAAAAAGTATTTCCTAACATCCCTGTGAATCATTTGAATGTCTTCAGCTTGCCCAGCTGTCCCTAGGTGTACCTGTCACTTCCGCTGTTACCTTCATACTATTCTAGACTCAGCCTCTTCCACCCTGGTCACTTCCTCTCAGTATTTTGTAGTCTAATCAGTGTTGCCTAGCCTCTCAGCCTCTCAACCTCCCTAGCCTCTCACTTCCTCTAGCCTCTCAAGCCTCTCCTCTAGCCTCTCAGAGCCTCTCCTCGAGCCTCTCCTCTAGCCTCTCAGAGCCTCTCCTCTAGCCTCTCAGAGCCTCTCCTCTAGCCTCTCAGAGCCTCTCCTCTAGCCTCTCAGAGCCTCTCCTCTAGCCTCTCAGAGCCTCTCCTCTAGCCTCTCCTCATAGCCTCGTAACAAACTTCTGGACTTTTTCTAGCTTCTTTCCATGTTTTATCAGATGTGGGTTCTATACTGGCACTGCATACTCCAAGTTGGGCCTGGCATATACCGTGTATAGGGTAATGAATATGTGTGTACTTACCTATTTGTATTCACCTATTTGTGGTTGGAAGGTCGATTCATAGCTCCTTGTCCCGCCTCTTCACTGATTACTACTAGGTCCTCTCTCTCCCTGCTCCATGAGTTTTATCAAACCTCGTCTTAAAGCTGTATGGTTCCTGCCTCCACTACGTCACTTGCCAGACTGTTCCACTTCCTGACAACTCTATGACTAAATAAATAATTCCTAACATCCCTTTGATTCATCTGAGTCTTCAACTTCAAATTGTGACCCCTTGTTCCTGTGTCCCATCTCTGAAACATCCTGTCTCTGTCCACCTTGTCAATTCCTCGCAGTATTTTGTATATCGTTATCATGTCTCTCCTAACCTCTAGTGTCGTCAGGCCGATTTCCCTGAACCTTTCTTCGTAGGACATTTTCCTTAGCTCTGGAACTAATCTTGTTGCAAACCTTTCCACATTCTTTAATTTCGTGACGTGCTTGACCAGGTATGGGTTCCACACCTGAACATAAAGTAGAGGAAAAGGAATAAGCCAAATGACCCTACTTAAGTGTGAAGTGTCCCTCCCGTAACCTCCTACCACCTATCCCCCCACCCAGTGGGAAGGGCCCCCACACTCACTCACTCTCTCCTTCGACCACCCACAACAAGCGGGGATGGTGCCCCCCACTCACACCCCTATCCTCTGTCCACGGATCCCATGCACCCATGCACCTCCCAGCACCTACAACCCCAGCCCACCAGAAATAAGATCTGCTGTATGATGTGTGATGCCATACACAATAACAAAATTTTATGTATAGTAAGTCTCCATAATAAATACATCCCACATACCCATGCATTGACCCTCTAACACTTCCCACCTGAGTGCAGAGCAGAAAGGTAAAGTGAAAATCAGGTTCTTGTGGTACCCAGTTTGCAAGTAGGATACAGGCAGGAAGGCAGTACAGTATACCTGTGGGACATGTGAAAAGTCTCTTGTGAAAATATCCAGAATCACATGCAGCCTTTGCTTTACAAAACATCATGTCACCTGTGCAAGAATAAACATTTCATCCAAAAACGACATCCATTTTGAAAGGTATTTCTGGATCTGCAATAAGGATGTGGAACTCTGGACAGATATTAGGAAAGCACTCAGGAGGTTAATAAATAATAAGCATGAAAACAAAGAGGAACTATTGGATAGTCTACCCAGAATATATAGAGCATGGGAGGATGGGAGAGGAGTAAAGTTTAACACTCAGAATGCCCAGTCTACAACAGTTGACCCAAAAATAAATAGGCATCCACTGAAAAACACAGGAAACAAAAAAATCAGCTAGCTCAGCCGCCAGCCCTAGGGCTGACCTAAATCCAACCCCCAGCCCTAGGGCTGACCCAGACCCAGCCCCCAGCCATAGTGCAAATCCGGATTCGGCTGAAGACTCTTCTACAGCCACCACAGCCAGAGCCCCTAGTACAGATGTAGTAGATGAGCCCTCTTCCAGGAAAAATGTTGACCCCCTGAAAACAGATGGTGGTGTTTCTGGTTTGGCTATTGAAGAATGTAGTACAGTTCTAGGATCTGCATAGATTAGGAATACATCCAGTATGAACTGAATCCAACCATAAGCAAAATGGCGCAAATTCTATGCTTGTGGCATCTGTAAGCATGGAATATCAGGGAAAACAAATGGGTCATGCAACTTTGAGCATCCCAAAAAGTGCTGCGACCTTCTGTCTAAACAAGAGTGTCGTTCTACCTCTTGTAGAATCTTCCACCCTGAGATGTGTCACTCTTCAGTCCTCAAAAAACAATGTTACAATACTAACTGCCCCGCATACCACTTAAAAGGGACCAGGAGGTACACACCCCGTAAAACAAATAATAGTAGTTATGGTAGTTACGAAAACGCCACTCCAAGTAATTTTTTAGTGGTAGAAAACGAAGAAAGAAAAAGGAATGCCCTCCACGTAGACTCCAGGTAGGTAGGCACCCATATGCTGCAGCAGTTATCTAGTTGATGTGCACCTCAGGAGATATGCTCGGTATTATACTCACCCCAAGATCCTTTTCTTGAGTGAGGTTTACAGTCTTGGCCACCTGGTATACTCTGTCTGTGGTCTTCTTTGCCCTTCCCCGACATTCATGACTTTGCTTTGGCGGGGTTAAATTCGAGGAGCCAGTGTGTTTGTGTGTGTGTGTGTGTGTGTGTGTGTGTGTGTTGTACTCACCTAGTTGTGGTTCCAGGGGTCGAGTCATAGCTCCTGGCCCCGCCTCTTCACTGGCCGCTACTGGGTCACGCTCCCTGCTCCATGAGCTTTATCATACCTCTCCTTAAAGCTATGTATGGAACCTGCCTCCACTACATCGCTTCCCAAGCTATTCCACTTCCCGACCACTCTATGAATGAAGAAATACTTCCTAACATCCCTGTGATTCATTTGAGTCTTCAACTTCCAACTTTGTCCCCTTGTTGCTGTGTCCCATCTCTGGAACATTCTGTCTCTGTCCACCTTGTCTATTCCTCTCAGTATCTTATATGTCGTTATCATGTCCCCCCTATCTCTCCTGTCCTCCAGTGTCGTCAGGTCGATTTCTCTTAACCTCTCCGCGTAGGACATACCCCTTAGCTCCGGGACTAGTCTTGTTGCAAACCTTTGCACTTTCTCTAGCTTCTTTACGTGCTTGGCTAGATGTGGGTTCCAAACTGGTGCTGCATACTCCAGTATGGGCCTAACGTACACAGTGTACAGAGTCCTGAACAATTCTTTATTAAGATGTCGGAATGCTGTTCTTAGGTTAGCTAGGCGCCCATATGCTGCAGCAGTTATTTGGTTGATGTGCGCCTCAGGAGACGTGCCTGGTGTTATACTCACCCCAAGATCTTTTTCCTTGATTGAGGTTTGCAGTCTCTGGCCCCCTAGACTGTACTCCGTCTGTGGTCTTCTTTGCCCTTCCCCAATCTTCATGACTTTGCACTTGGTGGGGTTCAACTCCAGGAGCCAATTGCTGGACCAGGCTTGCAGCCTGTCCAGATCCCTTTGTAGTTCTGCCTGGTCCTCGTCCGATTGAATTCTTCTCATCAACTTCACATCATCTGCAAACAGGGACACTTCGGAGTCTATTCCTTCCGTCATGTCGTTCACAAATACCAGAAACAGCACCGATCCTAGGACTGACCCCTGTGGAACCCCACTCGTCACCGGCGCCCACTCTGACACCTCGCCACGTACCATGACTCGCTGCTGTCTTCCTGACAGGTATTCCCTGATCCATTGTAGTGCCTTCCCTGTTATCCCTGCCTGGTCCTCCAGCTTCTGCACTAATCTCTTGTGTGGAACTGTGTCAAACGCCTTCTTACAGTCCAGGAATATGCAATCTACCCACCTCTCTCTCTCTTGTCTTACTGCTGTCACCCTGTCGTAGAACTCCAGTAGGTTTGTGACACAGGATTTCCCGTCCCTGAAACCGTGTTGGCCGTCGTTGATAAGCTCATTCCTTTCTAGGTGCTCCACCACTCTTCTCCTGATAATCTTCTCCATGACCTTGCATACTATACATGTCAGGGACACTGGCCTGTAGTTTAGTGCTACGTTCCTGTCTCCTTTTTTAAAGATTGGAACTACATTTGCTGTCTTCCATACCTCAGGTAGTTGCCCTGTTCCGATAGACGTGTTGAAGATCGTTGTTAGGGGTACACATAGCTCCTCCGCTCCCTCTCTCAGGACCCATGGAGAGATGTTATCCGGCCCCATCGCCTTTGAGGTATCTAGCTCGCTTAGTAGCCTCTTCACTTCCTCCTCATTTGTGTGTATTGTGTCCAGCACTTGATGGTGTACCCTACCTTTCTGGAGGCCCTTCTATCTCCTCTGTGAACACCTCTTTGAATCTCATGTTGAGCTCCTCACACACTTCGCGGTCATTTCTTGTGACCTCCCCTCCTTCCTTCCTCAGCCTGATCACCTGGTCCTTAACTGTTGTTCTCCTCCTGATGTGACTGTACAACAGCTTCGGGTCAGATTTGGCTTTCGCTGCTATGTCATTCTCATACTGTCGTTGGGCCTCCCTTCTTACCTGTGCATATTCATTTCTGGCTCTGCGACTGCTCTCCTTATTTTCCTGGGTTCTTTGCCTTCTATACTTCTTCCATTCCCTAGCACACTTGGTTTTGGCCTCCCTGCACCTTTGGGTGAACCACGGGCTCATCCTGGCTTTTTCGTTGTTTCTGTTTCCCTTGGGTACAAACCTCTCCTCAGCTTCCTTGCATATTGTTGTCACATATTCCATCATCTCGTTTACTGATTTCCCTTCCAGTTCTCTGTCCCACTGAACCCCGTTTAGGAAGTTCTTCATGCCCGCGTAGTCCCCTCTTTTGTAGTTTGGCTTCATTCTTCTGGCCCTATCTGCCTCCCCCTCCACCTGTAACTCTACTGTGTAATCAACGTTAGAACCATATGATCACTGGCCCCGAGTGGACTTTCGTGTGTGATGTCCTCGATATCTGCACTACTTAAGGTGAATACTAGGTCCAATCTCGCTGGTTCATCCTCTCCTCTCTCCCTGGTAGTACCCCTTACGTGTTGGTACATGAAGTTTTCCAGTACCGCCTCCATCATCTTAGCCCTCCACGTATCTTGGCCCCCATGTGGCTCCAAGTTTTCCCAGTCTATTTCCTTGTGGTTGAAGTCACCCATGATCAGTAGATTTGCCATGCTCGCATGAGCCCTTCTGGCCACTTCAGCCAGTGTGTTAACCATCGCTCTATTACTCTCATCATACTCTTGCCTTGGCCTCCTGCTGTTCTGGGGTGGGTTATACATTACTGGAATTACCACCTTGGGACCTCCAGACTGTAGCATTCCAATTATGTAATCTCCTGCTTCTCCTCTGTCTCCTCTCTCCAGCTCATCAAAATCCCATTGGTTTTTGATCAGCAGTGCCACTCCTCCATCCCCTCTGTTCCCTCTGTCTTTCCTCAGGATCTGGTATCCCATTGGAAAGATGGCATCTGTTATCATGCCTGTGAGCTTGGTTTCTGTGAGAGCTATTATGTCTGGTGATGTCTCTTTGACTCTTTCGTGCCACTCCTCCCACTTATTTGTTATTCCATCAACATTTGTGTATCATACCTTCAGTTGCCTCTCTACCACTGTGTTTTGGGGGGTCTGTGAGGGTGGGGGACCTGGCGGTGGACTGTGGGATTCTATAGTGGGATGTTGGGTTGGGGGTGTGAGTGTGGGTTGTAGTTTGTGTTGGGATAATGTGCTTGGTTGTTGGGTGTTGGGGGTGGTTCTGTGTGTGCTCGCTCTTGTGTGTGTGTATGTGTGTGTGTGTGTGTGTGTGTGTGTGTTAGTTAGTTACCATTTTGTTCTAGGCACATGTCGATTAGACACTAGGACTGTTGTATGTATGTGTGTGTGTGTGTAACGAAACACTTCGAAATGTTTCGGCCCCGCCGGGAATTGAACCCGGGCCTTCCGTGAGTGAAGCAAGAGCGCTAGCCACCATGCCATCGGGGCGTGTGTGTGTGTGTGTGTGTGTGTGTGTGTGTGAATGTTTTCTTATAATCTAAAAGAGGTTAGGGAAATGTAAATACGAGAAGAGAGAGAAACTTGTTAAATTGTTTAATAATGATTTCTAGCTAAACTTTATCTTCCATAAGATAATTCATGGTAGTTTCTTCTTTACCTTACCAACAAGTGTCTCAAACTAGTCACTTTTCACACCTTTCACAATGGATGTCTTGAAAACCAACATTCTCCATCACAATATTGAAATATATAAAGTTTCTGAATTCCCGAACATTGAGGGAGTCTGTTTTTTTTCTGCCTTCAACTTTTCGATTTTATTTTCAAAAGAATAACATAATTTTAATAACCGTGAATGTATATATGAATGTGTACATATTAGTGTACATATGTGTTTGTGGCACAGGGAAACGTGTGTGTGTGTGTACTCACCTAATTGTACTCGCCTAATTGTGGTTGCAGGGGTCGAGACTCAGCTCCTGGCCCCGCCTCTGCGCTGCCCGCTACTGGGTATCTGCTCTCCCTGCTCCATGAGCTTTATCATACCTGTGTGTGTGTGTGTGTGTGTGTGTGTGTTATGTCTTATGGATAAGTGTGTATCCACATGTACGTGCGTGTTGCGCCTGAGTGTTGTTTTATGTCTTTATGGATGATGATATATCCGCAGGTTTCCTTGAGGATATGCACAAATAGTGTGAAAATAAGTGTGTGTGTGTGGGTAAGTAGATTTATTTACACAAATTATTATATATGCTTATAGGTAGTAGGTTGGTAGACAGCAACCACCCAGGGAGGTACTACCGTCCTGTGGTAGTAGGTTGGTAGACAGCAACCACCCAGGGAGGTACTACCGTCCTGTGGTAGTAGGTTGGTAGACAGCAACCACCCAGGGAGGTACTACCGTCCTGTGGTAGTAGGTTGGTAGACAGCAATCACCCAGGGAGGTACTACCGTCCTGTGGTAGTAGGTAGTAGACAGCAACCACCCAGGGAGGTACTACCGTCCTGCCAGGTGACTGTGAAACAGAAACCTGAAACTGTTTTACATGATGGTAGGATTGCTGGTGTCTTTTTTCTGTCTCATAAACACGCTGGATAACATGTATATCTAGCTACTTCTACTTACACTTTAGGTCACACTACACAGGCATGCACATACATATATATACATACACACATCTAGGTTTTTCTTCTTTTTCTTGATAGCTCTTGTTCTTTTTATTTTCTCTATTGTCCATGGGGAAGTGGAAAAGAATCTTTCCTCCGTAAGCCATGCGTGTCGTATGAAGCGACTAAAATGCCGGGAGCAATAGGCTAGTAACCCCTTCTCCTGTACACATTTACTAAAAAAGAGAAGAAGAGAAACTTTATAAAACTGGGTTGTTTGAATGTGCGTGGATGTAGTGCGGATGATAAGAAAGAGATGATTGCTGATATTATGAATGAAAAGAAGTTGGATGTCCTGGCCCTAAGCGAAACAAAGCTGAAGGGGTTAGGCGAGTTTCAGTGGGGAGAAATAAATGGGATTAAGTCAGGAGTATCTGAGAGAGTTAGAGCTAAGGAAGGGGTAGCAATAATGTTGAAGGATCAGTTATGGAAGGAGAAGAGGGAATATAAATGTGTAAATTCAAGGACTATGTGGATTAAAATAAGGGTCGGATGCGAAAAGTGGGTCATAATAAGCGTGTATGCACCTGGAGAAGAGAGGAGTGTAGAGGAGAGAGAGAGATTTTGGGAGATGTTAAGCAAATGTATAGGAACCTTTAAACCAAGTGAGAGAGTAATTGTAGTAGGGGACCTAAATGCTAAAGTAGGAGAAACATGTAGAGAGGGTGTGGTAGGTAAGTTTGGGGTGCCAGGTGTAAATGATAATGGGAGCCCTTTGATTGAACTTTGTATAGAAAGGGGTTTAGTTACAGGTAATACATATTTTAAGAAAAAGAGGATAAATAAGTATACAAGATATGATGTAGGGCGTAATGACAGTAGTTTGTTGGACTATGTATTGGTAGATAAAAGACTGTTGAGTAGACTTAAGGATGTACATGTTTATAGAGGGGCCACAGATATATCAGATCACTTTTTAGTTCTAGCTAAAGTGGGAGTAAAAGGTAGATGAGATACAAGGAAAATAGAAGCAGTAAGTAAGAGAGAGGTGAAGGTTTATAAACTAAAAGAGGAGGCAGTTAGGGTAAAATATAAATAACTATTGGAGGATAGATGGGCTAGTGAGAGTGTAGGCAATGGGGTCGAAGATGTATGGAGTAGGTTAAAGAATGTAGTGTTAGAGTGTTCAGCAGACGTTTGTGGTTACAGGAAAGTGGGTGTGGGAGGGAAGAAGAGCGATTGGTGGAATGATGATGTAAAGAGAGTAGTAAGGGAGAAAAACTTAGCATATGAGAGGTTTTTACAAAGTAGAAGTGATGCAAGGAGGGAAGAGTATATGAAGAAAAAAAGAGAGGTTAAGAGAGTGATCAAGCAATGTAAAAAGAGAGCAAATGAGAGAGTGGGTGAGATGTTATCAACAAATTTTGTTGAAAATAAGAAAAAGTTTTGGAGTGAGATTAATAAGTTGAGGAAGCCTAGGGAACAAATGGATTTGACAGTTAAAAATAGGAGAGGAGAGTTATTAAATGGAGAGTTAGAGGTATCCGGAAGATGGAGGGAATATTTTGAGGAGTTGTTAAATGTTGATGAAGACAGGGAAGCTGTGATTTCGTGTATAGGGAAAGGAGGAATAACATCTTGTAGGAGTGCGGAAGAACCAGTTGTGAGTGTGGGGGAAGATCGTGAGGCAGTGGGTAGAATGAAAGGGGGTAAGGCAGCTGGGATTGATGGGATAAAGGTAGAAATGTTAAAAGCAGGCGGGGATATAGTTTTGGAGTGGTTGGTGCTATTATTTAATACATGTATGGAAGAGGGTAAGATACCTAGGGACTGGCAGAGAGCGTGTATTGTTCCTTTGTATAAAGGCAAAGGGGACAAAAGAGAGTGCAAAAATTATAGGGGAATAAGTCTGTTGAGTATACCAGGTAAAGTGTATGGTAGAGTTATTATTGAAAGAATTAAGAGTAAGACGGAGAGCAGAATAGCAGATGAACAAGGTGGCTTTAGGAAAGGTAGGGGGTGTGTAGACCAAGTGTTTGCAGTAAAACATATAGGTGAACAGTATTTGGATAAGGGTAAACAGGTTTTTGTGGCATTTATGGATTTGGAAAAGGCGTATGATAGGGTGGATAGGGGGCAATGTGGCAGATGTTGCAGGTGTATGGAATAGGAGGTAGGTTACTGAAAGCAGTGAAGAGCTTTTATGAGGATAGTGAGGCTCAGGTTAGAGTGTGTAGGAAAGAGGGAGATTATTTCTCGGTAAAAGTAGGCCTTAGACAGGGATGTGTGGTGTCACCGTGGTTGTTCAATATATTTATAGATGGGGTTGTAAGAGAAGTGAATGCGAGGGTCTTGGCAAGAGGTGTGGGGTTAAAAGACAAAGAATCAAATACAAAGTGGGAATTGTCACAGTTGTTTTTTGCTGATGACACTGTGCTTTTGGGAGATTCTGAAGAGAAGTTGCAGAGGTTGGTGGATGAATTTGGTAAGGTATGTAAACGAAGAAAATTGAAAGTGAATATAGGAAAGAGTAAGGTGATGAGGATAACAAAAAAATTAGGTGACGAAAGATTTAATATCAGATTGGAGGGAGAGAGTATGGAGGAGGTGAATGTATTCAGATATTTGGGAGTGGACATGTCAGCAGATGGGTCTATGAAGGATGAGGTGAATCATAGAATTGATGAAGGGAAAAGGGTGAGTGGTGCACTTCGGAGTCTGTGGAGACAAAGAACTTTGTCCATGGAAGTTAAGAGGGGAATGTATTAGAGTATAG
>WNWK01059842.1:0-10089 GCA_009830355.1 Cherax destructor
TCTTTTTTTTTTCCCCTTAATTCGGGTTTTTTTTTTCCTTCATTTTCTTTTTTCCCTTTTCCCCTGTTTCCTTTCATTTTTTCTTTCTTTCGTCTTCTTCCTTTTCCTTTTCTTATTTCCTCAATCTTTCCCTGCATTCATTCCTTCAGTTCCTTCCTGAATGCTTTCCCATCCTTCTTTCAATCATTCTTTTCAATCCTCCTTTTTCCCCCTTACCTCCCTTCCTCCATGTTTTCATTTTTCCCCTTCCCCCATTTTTTCATTCTTCCTTCCTCCATGTTTTCATTCTTCCCTTCCTCCATGTTTTCATTTTTCCCCTGCCTCCATTTTTTCCTTCAGCCCCCCTAATTGGCATTCTTCTTCCAGCTTGAAACTAATTTCAATCCTGCCCCCAGTTCTTCAACATTTATGGGCCCTTTTAACAGGAAAATATTCCTTTTTTAAATGCACCCTCTAAGGTTTTTGTATATTTATCAAAAAAAAACAGTGCCCCTAGCTCGATTGGTAGTGCACTCAATTCCCCCTGGGGTCTGTGGTTCGACCCCCGGTACGGTGGAAACTTTAAGACGTGTTTCCTTAAGACACCTGCTGTCCCTGTTCACCTAGCAGTAAAATAGGTACCGGGGTGTTAGTCGACTGGTGTGGGTCGCATCCGGGGGAAAAATTGACTAATTTGCCCGAAATGCTGTACATAAGGGGTTTTTTGATGTCAGCTATGGTCTGTATAAGTTGTACCATGTCCTTGTGAAGTAAATGATTATTATTAATTTACAATGAATAGTATTTCAGGTGTTTTCCGACTCCTCATACAAGATGGAGACTCACGAAATCGTTTAAAAGACTTTCTGTCCACTATGGTTTATACATATAAAGATAACACCTGTTTCTTCTATCGTATTCCCCTGTGTTGATAAACGGGGAGGAAGGGGGGGGGGCAAACCCCCAAAAATACTAAAATATATTATATTGACCAGTGACCAGGTAAGCGATACTTTGAAAAAAAATTTATTCATGCTGAAAATCGAAATTTTTTTAAAAAAATTTTATATTTCATCAAATTTTATAGTTACTGGCTCAATGCATCACGTACGTGTACCTTCTTTGATGCAGGTTGCAGGTTCGAATCCTGCTGTGGACTGAGATAAATTTTTTTGTGTGTATATATATATACAAAAATATACAAAATATCTTTTTGCAGTCTGTGTAAATACAATGTGTGTGTGTAATCTATCTGTCTAGCCTTTTGAGTCTGAGTTAACCCTAGCTCTTGGTCCCCCCTGTTAACCCATAAACTCAATGACATGACTTTAAACACCTCAGTGAAGGCTCTCATAAATAGAATATTTTAAAAAAAGAAATAATTTTTTTTTTTCATAAAATAATACTACTCATCTTATTTCTTCTCTAACTTAATTAATTTTTTATTATTTTATTTTCTCCTCATTTGTTAGAGATAAATTTTTAATAATTCTCGGCTCATTCAGGGGGTAATTTCTGTCATCTTTGGGTTAAAAGTTTTCTTATCTTTCCCGGGGGTTTTATATGTCCCGATGCTATCCCCCTTTTTTGTTTCCCAATTGATGGAAGACATGATTTTTGTTGGTACTGGTGGAAGTGGTAGTAGTTGGTGTAGCATTTATTTGGTGGTGGGTTGATGGTGGGGGTAGTTGTGGTAATAATGGGGGATAGCAGTTGTGTGGTGGTAGTTGTGGGTGGTGGGTTGTGGTGGTGGTAGTTATGGTAATAGTGGGTGGTAGCGGTTGTGGTAATAGTGGTGTAGCAGTTGTGGTGGTGGTATTTTGGGATGTTGTTTGTGGTGGGGGTTTTGGGTTGGTGGTGGTAGTAAATGGGGGTGGTGGTGGTAGTGATTGTGATAGTGGATGAAGATGGTGGTAGCGATGAACAAACTCACACACACACACACAAACACAGTAAGTTATAAGTGGGGGGAAAGCAGGAAGGGCTGGACGAATAACCCAAAAAACTAAAAAGATAGGGGACTACTGGGCATGAAGAACTTCCTGAACGGGGTTCAGTGGGACAGAGAACTGGCAGGGAAGTCAGAAAAACGGGGTGATGGAATATGTGACAACAATATGAAAAAGGAAGCTGAGGAGACGTTTGTACCCAAGGGTAACAGGAATAATGAAAAAGCCAGGATGAGCCGTGGTTCCCCCAAAGGTGAGGGGGGCCCAAAAACCAAGTTTTCCCAGGGAATGGAAGTAGTATAAAAGGCAAAGGACCCAGGAAAATAAGGAGAGCAGTCGTAGAGCCAGAAATGAATATGCACAGGTAAGAAGGGGGCCCAAACGACAATATGAAAATGACATAGCAGCGAAACCCAAATCTGACCCAAACCCAATACAGCCACATCAGGGGGAAAAAACAACAGTCAAGGACCAGGTGATCAGGCTGGAAGGAAGAAGGAGAGATCACAAGAAACGACCGCAAAGTATGTGAAACTCAACATGAGATTCAAAAAAATGTTCACAGAGGAGACAGAAGGGACTCAGAAAGCGGAGAGGTGGGGTCACCCCCGGGGGTCTGGACACAATACATGCAACCGAGGAAGAAGTGAAGAGGCTGCTGGGTGATAGATACCTCAAAGGCGACGGGGCCGAACAACATCTCCCATGGGTCCTAAAAGGGGGGGGCAGAGGAGCTATGTGTACCACTAACAAAATTAACACATCTATAAAAAGGGGGGAGACTACCTGAGGTATGGAAGACAGCAAATGTAGCCCCAAATTTTTTAAAAAAAAAAGGAGACAGACATGAAGCACTAAATAAAACCAGTGTCACTGACATTTGTTGCAAGGTCATGGAGAAGATTATCAGGAAAAGGGAGTGGTGGAACCCCCTAGAAAAGGAAAATGACTTATCAACAGGCCAACCGGTTTGGGGGAGGGGAAACCCTGTGTCCAAACCGGGAGGGGAGATCCACAGGGGAAAACAACAGTGGGCAATAGAAAGGGGGGGTGGGTAGATTGCATTTTCTTGGACTGAAAGAAGGCGTTTGACACAGTTAAACAAAAAGAGATTAGTGCAAAAGCTGGGGGAAGGCGGGATAACGGGGAAGGCACTACAATGGATGGGGAATACCTGTCGGAAAAAGAGCGAGTCAGGTACGTGGCGAGGTGTCAGTGTGGGCGCCGGTGACGAGTGGGGTTCCACGGGGTCAGTCCAAAGGACCGGTGCTGTTTCTGGTATTTGTGAACGACATGACGAAAGGAATAACTAAAAGTGTCGCTGTTTGCAGGTTGAAGTTGATGAGAAGAATTCAATCGGACGAGGACCAGGAAAGAACTACAACGGGATCGGGAAAGGCTGCAACCGGGTTAAATTTGGGAAAAATGGGTTCCCCCAAAAGGTAAAAATTTATGAAGATTGGGGAAGGATGAAGACCCCAAGACGGGGGTACAGTCTGGGGGGCCAGATAACAAACATCAATCAAGGGAAAACGATCTTGGGTGAGTATAACACCAGGCACATCTCCTGAGGCGCACATCAACCAAATAACTCCCAGCATCGGGCGCCTAACCAAACCTAAAGAAAAACTTTCCCGCTTTTAAAAAAAAGGAATCGTTCAAAAACCCCTGTACTCTGTGTACGTTAAGGCCCCCATCGGGGTATGCAGCACCATTTTGGGAAACCCACCCTAACCAACCGAAAAGCTAGAGAAAGTGAAAAGGTTTCCCCAAAAAAGACTAGCCCCAGGCAAAGGGGTATGGCCTACGGGGAGGGGTTTAAAGGGGGGAAATCGCCTGACGACACTGGAGGACAGGAAAATAGGGGGACATGATAACAACATATAAGATACTGAGAGGAATTCACAAGGGGGGAAGGACAAAATATTCCAGAGAGGGGAAAGCAACAAGGGGACACAGTTTGAAGTTGAAAGACTCAGATGAATCCCAGGGATGTTAGGAAGTATTTCTTCAGTCACAGAGTGGGTCAGGAAGGGGAATAGTTTGGGAAGCGGTGAAATGGAAGCAGGATCCATTCATAGCTTTAAGAGGGGGGGTATGATAAAGCTCATGGCGCAGGGAGAGTGACCCAGAAAGAGGCCAGTAAAAGGGGGGGGGGCCAGGGCTATGACTCGACCCCTGAACCAAACTGGGTGAAACTGGTGAGTACCAAAAAAAAAAGGGCTGGGTCTTCCCCCTGCAGCGACAAATGGGGTTAACACACACACACATACATACACGCACACACACACACACACACAAAAATACGCCCGCACACACACACACACACAAAATACACAAAAAATCCCAACACACACACACACCCCCCACACACACACACACCCCCCCCCCCCTCACACACACACAAAATCCCATACACACACACACACACACACACACACACACAAAACCATAACACACACACACACACACACACACACATACGCCCGCACACACACACACACACACACACACACACACAAAAATCCTGGCGTAAAAATCGTCAATTACCGGCGTATCCGGTGACGGTAAACGCAACCCCCTGCGGTTCACTAATTTGCCGCCCCCGCTAAAAAAGGACCTGCCCCCATTAAAATATTATTGCAGCGGTAATCAACGGAAAAACACGATACCCACAGTTGGGCGGGGTTTAAAAGGCGATTTAAATTCCCCGTTATAAGCGGTAGAGATCAGTGGACTGACTTACGATAGCCGTTGTTTGAGACGAAACTTGCCGGTTGCACCAACATTATCAACAACGTCTATGTTGACATCATAAAACGGCTTTACATCATCTTAACGGGGCTTTACGTCATAACACGGCTTTACGTCATCATACCACGGTTTCCCATTCCCTTTAAATATTTGGGGGTTTTCCATCTTTTTTTTCCCCCCACTTTTTATCTTGGGTTTTAAACCCCTTCCCGGGCTTTGCATCATAACACTGTTTTACATTATAACACATTTTTACATCACCATTACATAAACATCATCAGAACATTGCTTCACATCAGGTGGATTGGCCCAGGATGTTCCTTTTTTGCTCTGATAAGACAGGAAAAGGGCCCCGAAAATATCTAGAATTGGCTCTCAAAATAAAAAAAGGAAATATCCCAGGGAAACCAGGGTGGTTCCAGTGGGTGGGAGCCCCCTGGTTCACCTGGTGCAAGGTTCACACCTCACCCCCCGGGGCCCTGCTCTCCCACCTGTACACTTGTACACATGTACACTTTTACACTTGCAAACCTGTACACTTGTACACCTGTACACTTGTACACTTGCACACCTGTACCTTGTACACCTGTACACTTTTACACATGCCCCCCTGCACTTTACACCCACCTTGTACACCTTTTCCTTTACACCTTTTTCCCTTGTACCACCTTAGCCACACCCGTCCTTTTCTTTCCCCGCACATTCGTACACTTGTACACCTGTACACTTTCATCTGTACATTTGTACATTTTACACCTGCACACTTGTACTCTTTTTACACCTTTACCTTTACTCTTTTACACCTGCACACTTTATGCTTGTAAAATGCACTTGTTCACCTCTATACTTTTGTACGTAGCTAGATGTCAAAACTCAAAGTGACTTAAAAAAACAAAAAGTTGAAAAAAAATTTGAAAATAATAAAAAAACTTTAAAGGGGAATGAAAAATTTGAAAAAAAAACTTGAAAGAAACTTTGGGAAAAAACATGAAAAATACTTTTAAAAAAAAAAAAAAAAATTGAAAAAAAAAGACTTGGAATAAAGATTGAAAAAAGACATGAAAAAAAAATTGAAAAGGCTGAGAAAGACCTGAAAAAAAACTTTAAAATACCTGAAAAGACTTTAAAAAAATCTAAAAAGACTTGAAAAAATTTAAAGAGACTTGAAAAGACCTGAAAATATTTGAAAAACTGAAAATCCTGGAAAATACCTGAAAAAAACCAGAAAAAAAACTTAAAAAGATTTATACCAAAAAAAAAAAGTTTTTCAATAAAAAATTCCATTTTCCCAAAAATTTTAGTGATTCCAAGAAGCTGTACGACCAGTACGGGTTTACTGCATTCCCATCATTAAACTAATTATCTTCTGACAGGGTCTCTGTTTTAGGGCCCAAATATCGGCTCCCCTATACGAGGAATGTGCCTCTTGTACCCAGGCACTGTTAGACCTCTGCGTTCTTGATATATCATTATAAGTGCATATATCTTGAAAATATATTTTTTAAATTTTTAGGGTGTGTTTTGTGTGTATGTATGTGTGTGTGTATGTGTATTTTGTGTGTGTGTGTATGTATTTTTGTGTGTGTATGTGTTGTGTGTGTGTGTGTATGTATGTGTGTGTATATGTGTGTGTGTGTATGTGTGTGTGTGTGTATGTGTGTGTGTGTGTGTGTCGAGGGGGGTATTTTACTCTCGTGAGGGCAGCGGTTCGATCCTCCACATAGCTTTAAAATTCCCTTTTTTTTTACCCAAAATACAATTTTTTTTGCTGTGTTTCTGTATGGTTTGCTTTTAAAATCTATCGTAGGTAATGTCATAAGGGAAAGCGATAAAATTCATGTCATTTTCTATTTAAGGGGTTCCAACAAAAGCCTCCCAAAATGCCCGTAAAAGGGGAATCTACCTGGTAAAATATCGTAAGTAGCAGATATACTGTGGCCCTCTATGTAACCCCAAAATTCAAACATAGCTGTTACGAAACACGAAATATTGTTGAAGGTGGGAAAAGGGGGTAAAATGGAATAAGTGGAAGAAAAGAAGGAAAATGAGGGGGGAGAGGAAGAACATGAGCAAGAAAAAAAAACATGGGGGGGGGGAATACCTGGGAGAGAGGGTTTCCGGGGGGCAACGCCCCTCGGCCCGGGGTTTTTTGACCGGCCCTTTTGGTGGATGAGGGCTTCATCAACCAGGACACGAAGAACAACATGACAGGAAAAGAATAACCGAAAATAAAACTAAAGATGAACCCGGAACCGGGACGGGAAAACCCGCAGGAAACACCCGAAACACAAACAAGGAAACCCCACGGAAACACACCCAAGGGAAAAAACGCCCGAAACACAAGCAAGGAAAATTTTTGGCACAAGATTAAAAAAAAAAACAAAGGAACACACGCAAGGGGGAAAACACGCATAAAACACCAAACCCAAAAGGGGGAAAACACGCACGGAACACACCACAAACACAAGCAAAACACCCCCACGGGGTTCCGCAAAGGGGAAATCCGCACGGAACACACGCACGGAACAGCGACATCAAAAATTTTTTTTATGGCGTCCAGGAGGCCGGGGGACGCCATTAACTCACTGGGAAAACAATGGTTAGCGCTGAAATCCCCTTTTCTATGGCGCCTCTACTCTCATTACCCACCAATACTTATTTATACCTGGATAAAAAATACAACGAAACGGATAATTATCAAATTGAATTACAGCGTTTAAAAAAAAAAAGAGAGAGAGAGAGAGAGAGAGAGAGAGAGAGAATACGTGTGAAAGAATGCATGTGTATAAGTGTATGTGTGTGTGTGTGTATGAAAAGTGACTGTGTGTGTGTGTGTTTTTGGTGTTATTTTGTGTGTCTGAAAGGAACTTGAGAGAATTGAGAAAGTGCGTGTGAAAGTGTGTGAATGTAACTGTGTACAGGGGGTGACAGAACTGCCTTTATGATTATCTCCAGAACTGTCCTCGGAAATTTTCTTCAAAAGGGGTTCACGAAAAGGGGCCAGATCCTCCTACTCCTCACGTAACTCCGATAGCAAATCCCGAAAACTCTGATATCATATGGGATAACAGTGAGGCATTTGCTTAGAGGGGTGAGTAAAAAAGAACTATGTTATCGTTTAGATAACATCTTGGGAAAAAATTGCTTATTTAAAGTTAAAGGATATTTATCTCTTTAGTTATCGTTTTCCAAAACCGGTGTGGGATTTCCCAGGTGAATTTTCTAAGGGAAACGGTCGGGCTTTCTACAAAAATAACGTATTCTACTAACCCGGGAAAACCGCTAGGAAACAACCTGCGATCATCCTCTGGGTGGGGGTGACAAGTGGGATACCTCAAGGATAGGTCTTCGGCCCCAACCTTTTTATGATCTTTTAAAAAACATTGTAACAATAATAGCGTCAACTATTGTTAGATTCGCTGATAAACTCTTATCTTAGGCATAAAAGGGCCCCTCTTATGTTGTTTGTTTAAGAACTGATAGGTGCTAATTAAATTAAGTATCTTGATAAAAACACCGTGAAAAGTGCATCCATCACGGGATTTAAAAAAACACTACATATTACATAGAATAAGCAGGAACCTAGGTAAGCTAATTCCAAAGCAGGAACCTAAAATTTGTTTAGGATCCTTAGTTAATTCTTTGGGGAGAAAATTTTGAATTGGTTCAAGGTGGGTTTCGTGAATGCCTAAACAGATGGTAGGTATGGTCAAGCAGGTGGCTGTTAGACTTCAGTCCCCCGCAAACGAAAAGGGCATTAAAAGAAGGGGGAAAAAAAAACTGATAGGAATACAACCTGGAAATAAATTTTAAAAAAGGACAAGTGGGTAAGCATTTAAAACCAAGCATATCACCAGAAAAAGTTCTTCAGATGAATGCTTGTCTGTTTACATCTGGCAAACTTAACAACGGCATTCAGGAACTTCAACAAAGAATCTTCCATGAAATGAAACGACGTATGTTAGACAAACCCCAGAGCACACATCACCAGCATGGACCCCACCCTGAACAACATGTTCAGAAACAAAAAAAGTGATATGGTCCGTTACAATATTAATCTGGTTTTAAAGTGCAACCAAAGGCAGGATAACTTCACCAAGTGCAGCAGAGTTGACTGGTTAATAAAAACTAAAGCCTCTCAACTCCCGAGGATTATTGGCTTTATGTAACCTTTTTAAACCCGTCAAGAACACTATTATTTTAAAAAGGGATTAACGTATCCTCTCATGTATATACCTGAAGCACACCTTTCAGTATGTATTTTATATATATATATATATATATATATATATATATATATATATATATATATATATATATATATATATTTTTTTTTTTTTTTTTTGTCGTGCCGATTGGTAAAACTTCATTTTGGCTTAAATAGCACCTCACCTTGCCATATAAGACAAGTAAAAATTTTGTATGCAATAATTTCCCAAAAATCATTCTGAACCGAAAAATATATTTCATTGTGTTTGTTTATTATTTAATTAATGTTAACTATCTAAAATATATTTAGTTTGGTTAGGCTAAATTAAATTGCGCTTGTTGTAATAAGGTTAGGTAGGTTTCAAAGTTTCTGAGGGAAAAAAATTAAAAATTTTTACATTAACATAATTGAAAAAAAAAATCCTTTAAACGTATAAGAAAATTTTAGAAAGGACTTAATTTTAGATGAATTCTTGCTAATTGACCAGTTTTACCTAATCAGCACGAAAAAACACACACACACACACACACACACACACACACACACACACAAAAAATATATATATATATATATATATATATATATATATATATATATATATATATATATATATATATATATATATATATATATTATAAAAATAAAGGATGACCTGAAATGGGGTTGTAAAAAATTACTTTAGTCTGAAAATAAATTATCGGGAAAGAAGATTATATACACAGTTTTAAAAACAGGTATGAACTAATCTATAATTCCTGGAGTAGAGAGCAGTCGAAAGGCGGGACCAAGAGCAGGCACTCAACCTAAATAATAAGTGGAGGAGTAAAACTTGGCAGAACACACACACACACACATAACTACTATTACTAATACTACTACTACTACACACACACACGGGCCAAGCTTTGACTGAATATTTCTAAACAGGTTAAAGCTAAAAAAAAAAAAACTGGAACAAAAGGGGAGATCAACCTTTGTCTAGCAAACTCAAACAGACAATACAAATAGTCAGAGAATAAAAAAAAGTCACATCAATCTGGGAACATTTTACCCCCAAAATAACATTGTTCGGAAATTTTTTGGGAACATTTCGCCCATTCGTCGTAAAGTTTTTTCCCCCTAGGTGCTGATTTTGGTGAAATACAAATAGGTAATTACTCACTAACAGTGTTCACCGTAATATTTCCTCTCTGCTTC
>WNWK01059843.1:0-10088 GCA_009830355.1 Cherax destructor
ACGCCAACAAAAGTCTTCAATAAAAGGGAAAACTTATTTAACTGTTCATTTGTCCATTATAATTAGTGCTTTATATTTATTTCTCATTGTTTTCTGTATGTAAAAATACAGTATTTATTCTTTTAAAATAATGAATTTTTTTTGAATATTTTTGGTGAAACGGTTAATTGTATTTACATTATTTCTTAGGGGAAAAAGGTTTGATTACAATTTTTGTGTTGAGGTCTAGCTCCATTAACGGATTAACCCCTTTGGGGGGCGAAGGCCCTTTTCAGGAAAAGGTTCCTGGGGTCGTTTTTTTTGGGAAAAAAAATTTTTTTTCTTATGAAATGATAGAGAATCTTTTCCGATCATAATCCACCAAAATTTAAATTTGATCGAAAACTAACGGAATTATTTTTTGGTTTGCGGTACAAACTTACGCACGCATTTTACTTTGGCCCTTTTTTACAAATTCCAATGTTTCGCTCCTAAAATTATAGCTATTACGCTAGAACTCCATTTCTTCTATCGATTGAGTACAGAAACCGCCTATTTACCCAATTTCATCTACCCAAAATAGTGGTCAGAAAAAGGCAATTTTCCAATTTCACACAAATTTCAACGATGCCAATTTCAAAATAGGGTCAAGAGTAAACAAGGCAGACATTCCTGGCACTAAAATAACATGTTCTTTGTTCATTAGTCACGTCTCCCGGCCCTGTTCCATTACTTTTGCTTTTCATTTTGAATTTTATTCTCACAAAAAAAAGAAGATTTACTGTTATGTATACAACTGCATCATTGTAAAAATGGTATAAATAATATCGACACTTGTGCATGAATATAAGACTCGCCAGTTGATGTGTATTGGAGGCATGGTGTGATTTGTTTACTCTTGAACATCGTCAAAATCGAACATTTTCGCTACTTTGAGCTCAATTTCAAGGTACCTGTCATTGTCATACCAATCAAAATCATCTCTATTTCTGTAATATATCTTCCATTCTATCAAATGAGACCAAAAAAACGGGAAACATCAATAAAAAACCCTACGAAATCACTGCAAAATCGTGTTTTAATCGAAAAAAAGGGCAAGTTTTTTTCTCTCTTATGCAGTGTCTGCAGGATTTTTTTTTACTGGGACACTGACCCACAGAATTCTTTCATTGTTGCCTCCAGACGTTTTCTGCCCAAATTGGGCCCCTAGAAATTTTGGGGGTACTAGTACGGCACCAACCTTGAGCAGCATTCTGGACAATTTTGGCGAAAACCGAGGGACCACTGTATAGTGTATATCTTGGTCTTGGGTAATGATGAGACCTGAATATGAGCATATACAGAGCTATTTAATGAAAGAGATACTCTCCCCCCAAAAAAAAAACTTACCAAGTTAATTTTTTTTTAATCCGTAAACGGTCCAAACGTATACTATATATGTTTACTACCCCAGTGTCCTGAATATTTTGAAAAAAAAAATTGTTTTTTTTATAGAAATAAAGAGCACATTTTTCTAAGTGTTATAGCATAAAAAAAAAATTTAGGCTCAGTACTTAACCGATATATGAGGCCAGAAGTTGGCCTGAATGCTCACGTTATGGCAACATCGAGTCCTGCCGCTTGCAGAAGTGTTGCCGATATACCTTTTTTTCTCGTTTTTATATTATTTTATATAATTTTTATGTTCTGATAATTGCAATTTATAGTAGTTCTTTGTTTTAAGACTAATATTAGGTACTGAAATTGTACTCAAATTGTCACAAACACAGACAGGTGGACATTTACACCTGCCTAGGTCATTTACTATTGTCTAGGAATATATACAAAGTATTTATAGGTCCCAGCAATGTTTTGGATATGTGGGAGTATATAATAATAATAATAATAATAATAATAATAATAATAATAATAATACAGTGGTCCCTCGGTTTTTGGTCATCTCCAAACTCGCCCTTTTATGTAAGTGTATTTTCGTAAGTACTTTTGCAAGTGTATTTTTGGGGGTCTGAAATAGACTAACCTACGTGACATTATTTCTTAAGGAAGTAAATTCGTTCGGTAATGGCACTTGAGCAGCATTCTGGAAAGAATTTTCGGCGAAAACCGAGGGTCCACTGTAATATAAATAATAATATTAGGAATAATAATAATAATAATAATAATAATAATAATAATATTAGGAATAATAAGAATAATAAAAATAATAATAAGAAGAATAAGAATAATAAGTTCCCTTGAAGCATGATGTAAGACAAGTCAGTCCACTGCTGACAGTGATAAGATAAGATAATTGGTGACATTTGATGAGCATACGTGAGGGTGCAGTGATAAGATAAGGGGTGACATCTGATGAGCATCACTCTCTGTTTTCACTGTTACACAACCATATATGTCTGTCAAACTCTGTCTGTCTGTCAAGCTCTCTGTCTATCTGTGTCTGTCAAGCTCTCTGTCTATCTGTCTGTCTGTCAAGCTCTTTATCTGTCAATCTCTCTGTCTATCTGCCTGTCTGTCAAGCTCTCTGTCTATCTGTCTGTCCGTCTAGCAACTAGCTCTCCCGTCTCAGAGAGATCAACTCCTGAACCAACACGTCTGGTTCCTGAGCAAGTGTAAATACGTATTTGCCAGTCATGTTTATACATTATATCTACAAGCCCTTTGTCTGGATTTTTTGGGTTATCCTAGGAAATTTACACTATGTATAATTGTATTTGTGTACCTGTGAGACAGAGATAGACAGAGTCAGATGGAGATAGACAGACACAGATAGACAGGCATAGGTTGTAAGACATTCTAAAAGGATGTTGCACAAATGTTGCACATGGGTTATTATCAAGGTTTTTGATATTTCATCCAACACTTATGGCCATATCCACCTCAGAGCCACTAAACTCTGGGTCAACATCACTTTCCACTTAAAATGGGAGAGTTAATACTACATGACATCAGTGAATCCCATGTGTTTGCTGTGCTGTTTGCTCTAGCTGGCGCTCAATTGAATTGGTGCTCCCACAATGTACTAAGTGGTCCCAGATTTTTTAATACAGTGCACACCAAGGGCTAAGACCCATTCTATGCTGACCAGGCATCTCAGGCAAATCGTGCCAAATTTGGAGGCAGGAAAAATAAAACATAAATATACGTTTGGGGCAGTAGCGGTACTAACGTATATATACGTTTGGACCGTTTACGGGTTAATGGACTCATGTTTTTACTCAGACTTTTATTGTATAAATCTATATACAGTGGTACCTCGAGTTACAATGGTCCCCAAAATCGCCCTTTTATGTAAGTTTATTTTTTAAAATGCTTTTTTAAGTATATTTTTGGGGGTGTAAAAGGACTAGTCTATTTTACATTATTCCTTATGGGGATAAATTCGTTTGGTAATGGCACTTGAACAGCATTCTCGAACGAAAAAATATTGTAACTCGAGGTACCACTGTATATTCCAATGAAGTTTTTTAACTCCTTAAGCCTCATTAACCCTTTCAGGGTTATTGACGTACTAGTACGGCTTACGCCCTGGGGTTATTGACGTACTAGTACGCCTAAATTCTAGCGCCCTCAAATCAAGCAGAAACAGGCTGTTAGGCCTAGATGTGATAGAATGGGTCTGTGCGGTCAGTGTGCACAGTATAAAAAATTCCTGCACCACACAGTGCATAATGAGGAAAAAAAAACTCTGACGGTATTTTTTGTTTAAAACAGCAACTTTGTAGTCTATTTTCGTATGGTATTTATTGATGTATTCTCGTTTTATTGGTCTCATTTGATAGAATGGAAAATATTGTACATACATAGAGATGATTTTGATTAGTTTGACAATGACAAGTACCTTGAAATTGAGCTCACATTAGCGAAAATGTTTGATTTTTGACGATGTTCAAGAGTAAACAAATCACACCATGCGTCCAATACACATCAACTGGCGAATCTGATATTCATGCACAAGTGCTCTGATATTGTTTATACCATTTTTACAGTGATGCAGTTGTATACATAACAGTAAATCTTTTATTTTTTGTGAGAATAAAAATTCAAAATGATAAGCAAAAGTAATGTAAGGGGGGGCCTGGAAACGTAACTAATGAACAGAGAAGATGTTATTTTAGTGCCAGGAATGTCTGCCTTGTTTATTCTGGACCCTATTTTGAAATTGGCATTGTTTGAAATTTGTGTGAAATTGGCCAAATTGCCATTTTCTGACCACTATTTTGGGTAGTTGTAATTGGTAAATAGGTGGTGTCTTGTACTCAATCGATAGACGAAATGGAGTTCTAGCGAAATAGCTAAAATTGTACTAGACTGATACATTGGAAATTGCAGAAAATAGGGCTCAAAGTGGGCGAAATCGCCGATGCGTAAATGTCATCCATACCGATAACTTCACAAAAGCATAATTCTGTTAGTTTTCGATCAAATTTCATAATTTTTGTGGCGTTATGATTGGAAAAAGATTCTCTATCATTTCATAAGATTTTTTTTTTTTTTTTTAAATTCTTGGACCCTGAGAATGAGTTTCGGAGACCCCCTTGGACCCTGAAAGGGTTAAAAAAGGAAAATTATCCAAGATTTAAAATACAGTATTCATACATAGTTTTATATGTCCTAATAAGTTCTCAGTGTATTTAAGGCATGACTGCTGCTGCACTGTTAATTTACACAGATAAATTTGGTTAAATAAAACTTTAATGGTATGTTAACTGGATGTGGGGGGTTCATATTAATGTAGTAATATGTATATCTATTAATATGAATGTGAGTACTTATGATATTTGTTACTGTCTTCTACTGTCATAGAAACATGCATGGTAGTACTATATGAACTAGGTTACTGTCTTCTACTCTCATAGAAACATGCATGGTAGTACTATATGAACCAGGTTACTGTCTTCTACTGTCATATAAACATGCATGGTAGTACTATATGAACCAGGTTACTGTCTTCTACTCTCATAGAAACATGTATGGTAGTGCCACCTATGAGCCAAGTTACTATCTTCTACTGTCATAGAAACATGCATGGTAGTACCATTTGAATCAGGTTACTGTCTTCTACTGTCATAGAAACGTGCATGGTAGTACCATTTATTCAACCAGAGTTCAATAAACACCACCTGATACTTACAGGAGACTTCAACATAAACCTCATCCAAGCAACTGACCCTCCAGTAGCTGATTTCACAAAAACTATGAACAACTGTTTGTTGCTACCCTCTATAACCAAGCCAACAAGAATTTCTGAGACAAGTGCCTCATTACGTGACCATATCTGGACTAATACAATATCCCCACTAGAAGCAGGTCTAATCAGACAGAACTACAGACCACTACCCCACCTTTCTCATAAATGAGAAAGATCTCATTTCGCCTGCATGACAAGACATCGGTAAACAATTTAATATTAGCACTAGGTGACACTGATTGGCAGAGAGAGTTAGCTGACAGCAATAATATTGACAAAGATGTCAAAACTATTTTACATAAAACCCAAAACCTATATAACATGCATTGTCCGATCAAAACGAAGCAGATTACAGAAAAGAGACTAAACAGCCCATGCCTAACAAATATTATCCTCAAATCTATTGATAAAAAGTACCAACTTGAAAAACAGTTCAGATTAGGCCTGAATAATAAAGAACTGGCTAAACGATACACATCAATACTCTCAAAACTAATACGAAAATCAAAACAAATGTATTACGAAAATAGATTTATTGAAATAAAAGGTGATATGAAAAGTATCTGGCAAACCCTCTCCAAAATTTTGGGCTCTCGGAAACCGTCTGGAAACAGACAGATAAACTTAACTAAACCAGATGAACCTCACATACAGCCTATATACATGCCAACAACTTTAATATCTTCTTCTCTACTGTAGGATCAAAGCTAGCAAGTAAAATTCCTAGCTCAAATACCCTGCCGAAACACTACCTCACTGGCAACTACCCAAATACAATAGGGCCCCACTTATACGGCAGGTTAGGTTCCAGGCTACTGCCGGAAAGCAGACTTCACTGAAAAGCAGAACTCCATTTTTTCCATTTCTAAATGCATATAAATGCCAGATAACAAGTTTACACTAACATATATTAAGTTAGCAATAGAGCTAGGCATTAAAAGATAAAATACACACACAGTACACTCATTATTTACCTTAAAATATTTGTAGTCTTAATGTAGGACAAATAGTGAGTAGTATTTACTGTAAGAAGTCAGGTGTGGTAGCCCTCCTGGCCATCCCACCCACACATACTATACTACAATGATTAAAGCTCACTAGAGTGATAAAATGCATATACAGTACAGTGGACCCTTGGTTTTCGTGTGTCTCAGTTCTCGCTGATTTTGGTTTTCGCACACTTTTTTCGTGGAAATACAGTAGACCGTCATTTAGCATGATAGTTAAGTTCCTGAAAAAGTCGTGTTAGATAATTTTGTGTTAAATAATTAAAATAACTTAAGGGAAAAATAGGGTTACGTTCCTGGGAGTCCCCAAAAAGCCAAACAATTTTATTTTAGACTAACAGATCTTACAAAAATAAAAGTAAATATGGAATTGTAGTTCATTATCGTGATGTATTATGTTGTTTTTACTGCTTAAGACTACAAATGTAATAGAAATAATAGTATTTACTTTAAATTGTGGGTGCTTGTGTTTGTGGATGATTGTGAAGAGAGTGGAGAGTTATGCTGTGGCCCTACTGGGCTGAGGTGGATAGTAGAGGTTCTGGAACTGAAGTCGATGGTTGAACTGAGTGTCTAACTTTAAGTCAGTCAAGTCAGTCATTCAGTAAGTCAGTCAAGTCATTCAGTAAGTCAGTCGTCATTCAGTCAGTCAAGTCATTCATTAAGTCAGTCAAGTCATTCAGTAAGTCAGTCAAGTCATTCAGTAAGTCAGTCAAGTCATTTAGTAAGTCAAGTCATTCAGTAAGTCAGTCAAGTCATTCAGTAAGTCAGTCAAGTCATTCAGTCAGTCAAGTCATTCAGTAAGTCAGTCAAGTCATTCAGTCAGTCAAGTCAGTCAGTCAAGTCAGTCAGTCAAGTCAGTCAGTCAGTCAAGTCAGTCAGTCAGTCAAGTCAGTCAGTCAGTCAGTAAGTAAGTCAAGTCATTTAGTAAGTCAGTCAAGTCATTCAGTAAGTCAGTCAAGTCATTCAGTAAGTCAGTCAAGTCATTCAGTAAGTCAGTCAAGTCATTCAGTAAGTCAGTCAAGTCATTCAGTAAGTCAGTCAAGTCATTCAGTAAGTCAGTCAAGTCATTCAGTAAGTCAGTCAAGTCATTCAGTAAGTCAGTCAAGCCATTCAGTAAGTCAGTCAAGCCATTAAGTAAGTCAGTCAAGCCATTTAGTAAGTCAGTCAAGTCATTCAGTAAGTCAGTCAAGTCATTCAGTAAGTCAGTCAAGTCATTCAGTCAGTCAAGTCAGTCAGTCAAGTCAGTAGGTAAGTCAAGTCATTTAGTAAGTCAGTCAAGTCATTTAGTAAGTCAGTCAAGTCATTCAGTAAGTCAGTCAAGTCATTCAGTAAGTCAGTCAAGTCATTCAGTCAGTCAGTCAAGTCATTCAGTAAGTCAGTCAAGCCATTCAGTAAGTCAGTCAAGTCATTCAGTAAGTCAGTCAAGTCATTCAGTAAGTCAGTCAAGTCATTCAGTAAGTCAGTCAAGTCATTCAGTTAGTCAAGTCAGTCAGTCAAGTCAGTCAGTCAGTCAAGTCAGTCAGTCAGTCAGTCAAGTCAGTCAGTCAGTCAAGTCAGTCAGTCACACAAACTTATGTTTACATCTTTTTATGTGTACAAAGTAACACTTCATTACCACCACAGGTTATGTCTTGTCTAATATCTTTGTTTTCTTCGTTAATTCAAGATCAAAACACAATTCACTCTTTCTTATTCTTCACAAACACAGCTGGCTTGTAGCCGAGGACTTTTTGACGCGTATGAAATACGTACGAATGCTGGGATGGTGGGGTCCGTGGTGGCTGGGTAAGGCGGGTGGTGTCAGCTGAACAACAACAACAACAAGGCTGCTTGTGGGAATGGTTATTTGTTTTTCCTTCCCACAAACTGTAAGTAAGTTTATAGGTATATACAGATACAGTTACGAAGATTATCATACATAGCAGCATATATGTAGAGAACCTAGGATAACCCTAAAAAGTCAGAGTGACTTAGTATTTCCATTGACTGACTTTTTTTTGTTATCCTAGGTTCTCTACACATATGCTTCTATGTATGATAATGTATGTAACTGTACTCACTTAATTGTGGTTGCAGGGGTCGAGACTCAGCTCCTGGCCCCGTGTATCTGAATAAACTTACAGTTTGCAGGAAGGAAAAACAAATTCCCTTTTCCTCAAAGCATGAGAATTCTTAGGCAGTAAATAACCATGGGCTTACACTTAAAATCACCTGATGCATTACCGAAAAGGAGCAAGGTGAAGCGATCCTTTGCTGTCTTGAAGCCTGGTGCACTTTTCTCTTGATGACTGATATAAGTTCGTGTTGGCATTTTCTTCCAGAAAACACTTGTCTCGTCAGCATTAAACACTTGATGTGGCTCATAGCCACCCTTAGTAGGACCCCCATTGACTCAATGGTTTAACCCACCGCGGGCGACCGCGCGCTCAAAATTTTTCCCCTCCTGCCAAACCGTGTAATATCATCTTTACATCGTGTAAGATGATAATGTGTCGCAAATCTTAAATCGTGCAATACCCGTAACGTGCAACATAATCTCGTGCTAAATAACGTTCTACTGTATTGTCTTAGTTTTCATCCAGTGCACATACAAAGCCTGCAAGACCGCCTCCCATGCACATTTTCAGGCAGTGTAGCATTATTTCTGGTTGAGTGAACATTATCCTGCGAGTTCATACAAAACATTTCTTAACAATCCATTGTTTTTGGCCCTTGATTATTGTGTATGACTACTAAATAAGCCACCATGGGCCCAAAGAAAGCTCCTAGTGCCATTCCTTTGGTAAAGAAAGTGAGGAACACCAGAGAATTAAAGAAAGAAATCATAGCAAAGTATCAAAATGGAGTCGATAAAGGCTATAGTACCAGCCAGCGATAAAGTGTAGTATTAACAGTGTAGCAAATAAGTTAAGCGATTAAGAGATAGAAAAGGGACGACAAAAAACTTAACTCCTCCAATGTTGTTTGAGGAATATAGAGGCACTGAGAACAACGCCACCCTCTGCCACCATCTCCTCCAAGGTAAGTGTAAATATTTCTTATTTATATAAGTGTGAATATTTCTTATTTATAAATTAAAGTGTAAATATTTCTTATTTATAAATTAAAGTGCAAATATTTCTTATTTATAAATTACGTAGATTGTTTCAGTGTGAATACTGGTGGTGGAGTCTGAACCCTCCACCACCACCACCACTATATGTACGGCTTATGGTCAGTGGCCCTTATAAACCCAACAACAATAACACTATCACCAGTCCTCACATTCGTAATGACATATTTTATTCATTCTAGAGTATATATCATGTTTCTATGTTATTAATATTATTTATTATGTCATAAAAGATGAATTGTGATAGATAAATAAGCCGTACAGCTGATATTAGTGTCAAATTGAAGCCTTTTGTCCTGCCTCCAAACAATAAACTCACTTCCCTCTCTCCTTCTCTCCGTCTTCAATACACCAACAAGAGTCGCCAATAAAGGTAAGTGTGATGTTAAATGTTCATTTATACAAGTTATTAGTGCTTTATATTTATTTGTCATTCTTTTCTATATGTAAATCTATATTTTATATCTTAAAAAATTATTTTTTTGTTAACCCTTTCGGGATTTCGGCTACCAGTACGGGGCTTACGCGCGCCAGGGTTTCTAGGGGCACAGTACGCCTAAATTCCCAGCGCCTCAAATCAAGCAGAAACAGGCTGGTAAACCTAGATGTGAGAGAATGGGTCTGTGCGGTCCGTGTGCGCAGTATAAAAAAAATTCTGCACCACACAGTGCATAATGAGGAAAAAAAAAATGACCGTGTTTTTGGTTTAAAACAGCGACTTTGCAGCCTATTTTTGTATGGTATTTATGCTTGTATTCTCGTTTTCTTACTCTCATTTGATAGAATGGATGGTATATAA
>WNWK01059844.1:0-10088 GCA_009830355.1 Cherax destructor
TCCCAAAGGCACAAACAGTCCCACTGGGACAAACCGATCATGGAAAAAATTTCCAACAATGCTCACCAACGCTACAGGAAAGGACAAGCTCGTCTCCTAGCGGTGAAGGCCCCACACTCAGGAGATTTCCTTCTTGCTGTTCCCAATTCCTCTCTGGGGACTCGACTCGACCCACAGGCCATTCGGATTGGTGTTGCTCTTCGCCTAGCCGCCCCCATACTCACCGAACATAGGTGTATTGCGGCAGGGCGACGGCTGACAATTCGGACTTCATGGTCTAGTGTGTCACACATCAGAAGGAAGTATGCTAGACATGAGGAGGTCAATGACATCATAAAGAGAAGCCTCGCCTAGCCCGTTGCCCAGCTCAGCAGGAACCCCAAGTGCAGAGGTCTGATGGAAGTAAAAAGCGTCCTGATGGAGCCACCATGCTACCCTGGAAGGATGGTAAGCTGATTGCTAGGACTACACCTGTGCTGCCACTTGGCAGACACCTACCTGCACACTCCTTAGCCGAAGGGGTGGAGCTGCCAGCCACAGGGAGACCCAGAAGACCCGCAAATATGAAGACCTTCCCTCTTGCTATAACTTCATCCCAATAGGGTCGGAGACCATGGAGCATGGGGCAAGTGTGCTCTAAAGTTTCTCAAGGAGCTGGGTGGAAAACTCATCATAGAAACCAAGGACCACAGGGCGACCAGCTTCCTGTTTCAGAGACTCAGTGTTGCGATCAGAGGGAAATACCTGCAGTATTCTGGGCACGCGCCCACTGCCGGGAGTTGGACGAAGTATTTGACATGTAGCTCTGAGTTATCTATGTTGTTTACTCCCCATTGTATTTTGTCTTGAAATAAAGTTTGTAAAAAAAAAAAAAAAAAGATGGGGTGGTAGGGAAGTGGAATATTCAAATGGCTTCAGAAAGAAATCTAAATATTCTTCCTTGAAGTCTTTTTATCCACTTCTCCGAGGCAATGGGTCCCACAATTGACACCAGAGGTGGACCCCATCCTATATATATATATAAATATATATATATATATATATATATATATATATATATATATATATATATATATATATATATATATATATATATATATATATATATATATATATATATAAGAATTAAAATAATTATGATAATAATAATAATAAAAAAAATAATAATAATAATAATCATAAGAATCTTTATTTCTGCAAATACATGATGCAATATTACGGACCATAGCTGACATCAATGACACACTATATAAAAAAGGGTTGGTTATGCAAAAGCATTTCTAGTAACTTAGGTTAATCTTGTCCTCCAGAATGGCACACATAACGGTCGGCAAGCACCCGATTACCTGTCTGTTGCTTGGTGATAAGGGGCAGAGGGTGTAAGATAACATTACAGTGCTTCACCCGGTGCGGGATCGATTCCCGCACCCGTCAGTGTGTAAGCTGGGAACGCTGCCAACCAAGCCATGAGCACACACAAATACATATATGAAATATAGTTCTCTTTACACCTACACCAAATTATGTGTGTAAGATAAGCTTCATGAGAAAACCTATTTGTTAGGATTTAATATTTGTAGTATATATTATGAAGCAGCCGTACGATAACATGTTGATAATAGTTCCAGCAACAACGGATGTTATTGCTGGCAGTATTAAGGTCAGCAGTGTTAGACCAACAATACTCTCAACACCACACTGACAACACCTTGTTCATTGAACCTCTGAACCACTGAAGCATAAAATGTAACTTCTGATTCAAATATGAGTGAATTACTATTTATAAAGTTTAGTAAACATTATTCGAGTTGAAAGGAAATGTGACAAGGCAGAGTGGTGCAATACCCAGTGTGCAGTGACACAGTGTGGTGCCTTACCCAGTGTGTAGTGACACAGTGTGGTGCCTCACCCAGTGTGAAGTGACACAGTGTGGTACCTTACCCAGTGTGCAGTGACACAGTGTGGTGCTTTACACAGTGTGTAGTGACACAGTGTGGTGCCTCATCCAGTGTGCAGTGAGACAGTGTGGTGCCTTACCCAGTGTGCAGTGACAGAGTGTGGTGCCTCACCCAGTGTACAGTGACACAGTGTGGTACCTTACCCAGTGTGCAGTGACAGTGTGGTACCTTACCCAGTGTGCAGTGACACAGTGTGGTGCCTTACCCAGTGTGTAGTGACACAGTGTGGTGCCTCATCCAGTGTGCAGTGAGAAAGTATGGTGCCTTACCTAGTGTGCAGTGAGACAGTGTAGTGCCTCACACAGTGTACAGTGACACAGTGTAGAGCCTCACCCAGTGTGCAGTAACACTGTGGTGCAATACCCAGTGTGCAGTGACACAGTGTAGTGCCTCACCTAGTGTGAAGTGACACAGTGTGGTACCTTACCCAGTGTGCAGTGACACAGTGTGGTGACTCACCCAGTGTGCAGTGACACTGTGCTACCTTACCCAGTGTGCAGTGAGACAGTGTGGTGCCTCACCCAGTGTGCAGTGACACAGTGTGGTACCTTACCCAGTGTGCAGTGACACAGTGTGGTGCCTCACCCAGTGTGCAGTGACACAGTGTGGTACCTTACCCAGTTTGCAGTGACACAGTGTGGTGCCTTACCCAGTGTGTAGTGACACAGTGTGGTGCCTCACCCAGTGTGAAGTGACACAGTGTGGTACCTTACCCAGTGTGCAGTGACACAGTGTGGTGCCTTACCCAGTGTGTAGTGACACAGTGTGGTGCCTCATCCAGTGTGCAGTGACACAGTGTGGTGCCTTACCCAGTGTGTAGTGACACAGTGTGGTGCCTCACCCAGTGTGCAGTGACACAGTGTGGTACCTTACCCAGTGTGCAGTGACACAGTGTGGTGCCTTACCCAGTGTGCAGTGACACAGTGTGGTGCCTCATCCAGTGTGCAGTGAGAAAGTTTGGTGCCTTAACCCAGTGTGCAGTGAGACAGTGTAGTGCCTCACCCAGTGTGAAGTGACACAGAGTGATGCCTCACCCAGTGTGTAGTGATACAGTGTGATGCCTCACCCAGTGTGTAGTGACACAGTGTGGTGCCTCGCCCAGTGTGCAGTGACACAGTCTGGTGCCTTATCCTTTGGGGAGTGACACAGTGTGGTGCCTCAACCAGTGTACAGTGACACAGTGTGGTCCCTTACCCAGTGTGCAGTGACACAGTGTGGTGCCTCACCCCAGTGTACAGTGACACAGTGTGGTGCCTCACCCAGTGTGCAGTGACACAGTGTGGTGCCTTACCAAGTGTGCAGTGAGACAGTATGATGCATTACCCAGTGTGTAGTGACACAGTGTGGTGCCATACTCAGTGCGGAGTTACACAGTGTGGTGCCTTATCCTTTGTGGAGTGACACAGTGGTGTGCCTCAACCAGTGTACAGTGACACAGTGTGGTCCCTCACCCAGTGTGCAGTGACACAGTGTGATGCCTTACCCAGTGTGTAGTGACACATTGTTATGCCTCACCCAGTGTACATTGACACAGTATGATGCCTTACCCAGTGTGTAGTGACACAGTGTGGTGCATCACCCAGTGTACAGTGACACAGTGAGGTGCCTCACCCAGTGTGTTGTGACACAGTGTGATGCCTCACCCAGTGTGTAGTGACACAGTGTGGTGCCTCACCCAGTGTGTAGTGAAACAGTGTGGTGCCACACCCAGTGTAGTGATACAGTGTGGTGCCTCACCCGGTGTGCAGTGACACAGTTTGGTTCTTCACCCAGTGACACAGTGACACAGTGAGGTGCCTCACCCAGTGTGTAGTGATACAGTGTGATGCCTCACCCAGTGTGTAGTGACAGTGTGGTGCCTCACCCAGTGTGTAGTGATCCAGTGTGGTGCCTCACCCAGTGTGTAGTGACACAGTGTTTACCTGGAGTTTACCTGGAGAGAATTCCAGGGGTCAACGCCCCTGCGGCCCGGTCTGTGACCAGGCCTCATGTTGGACCAGAGCCTGATCAACCACGCTGTTACTGCTGGCCGCACGCAGTCCAACGTACGAACCACAGCCTGGCTGGTCAGGTACCGATTTTAGGTGCCTGTCCAGTGCCTGCTTGAAGACAGCCAGGGGTTTTTTGGTAATCCCCCTGATGTATACTGGGAGGCAGTTGAACAATCTTTGGCCCCTGACACTTATTGTGTTGTCCCTCAACGTGCTAGTGGCACCCCTGCTCTTCATTGGGGGGATGTTACATCGCCTGCCGAGTCTTTTGCTTTCGTAGGGAGTGATTTTCGTGTGCAAGTTTGGTACTAATCCCTCGAGTATTTTCCACGTGTATATAAGAACATAAGAACATAAGAAAGAAGGAACACTGCAGCAGGCCTACTGGCCCATGCGAGGCAGGTCCAAATCTCCCAACGGCTTAAGCCAATGCCCCGACCCATCCAGGTCAGGTTACATTCACTATATAATAATGTATCTATCCAGCCTGCGTTCCAGGGAGTACAGGTTTAGGAACTTCAAGCGTTCCCAGTAATTGAGGTGGTTTATCGCAGTTATGCGTGCGGTGAAGGTTCTCTGCACATTTTCAAGGTCAGCAATTTCACCTGCCTTGAAAGGTGCAGTTAGTGTGCAGCAATATTCCAGCCTAGATAGAACAAGCGATCTGTAAAGTGTCATCATTGGCTTGGCATCCCTGGTTTTGAAGGTTCTCATTATCCATCCTGTCATTTTTCTAGCAGATGCGATTGCTACGGTGTTATGGTCCTTGAAGGTGAGATCCACTGACATGATCACTCCCAGGTTTTTGACATTAGTCTTTCGCTCTATTGTATGGTTGGAATTAGTTTTGTACTCCGATGATATTTTAATTTCCTCACGTTTTCCGTATCTGAGTAATTGAAATTTCTCATCATTGAACTTCATATTGTTTTCTGCAGCCCATTTAAAGATTTGGTTTATGTCTGCTTGGAGTCTTGCAGTGTGGTGTACAGTGTACAGTGACACAGTGTGGTGCCTCACCCAGTGTACAGTGACACAGTGTGGTGCCTCACCTAGTGTACAGTGACACAGTGTGGTGCCTCACCCAGTGTACAGTGACACAGTGTGGTGCCTCACCTAGTGTACAGACACAGTGTGGTGCCTCACCCAGTGTACAGTGACACAGTGTGGTGCCTCACCCAGTGTGTAGTGAATCACGTAAGTAAGTAAATTTACTTACTTACGTTTATACATGGTTACAATCATGAACAAATTATAAAGTAATGAGCAATTCACACGTCTACACCCGGTCATAACTGTAATGAGATATTGGTGCAAATATTAATTGTTAGGTTACACACACATACACACACACACACACACACGCACTCAAACGTATATGAGTACACAAATACACACGCAAACACAAGCACACCACACACACCACACACACACACACACACACACACACACACACACACACACACACACACACACATATATATACACCCACCCACACACACGTGGTAATGCTTTATTTACAGGAAGCAAAGTCAGGGTATTTTTCCAGAATGGTCTGTAATATACCACTGTGGATAAAATATTTTGACATATTTTGAACATTTCTGAGTGAGTTGTCTCTGAATTCATTAATTTTATCGCACTCCAGTACATTATGATGAAGGGTGTGACAATAGTCAATCTGGCAAAGTTTACATTTAGTTTGGTCTACATCTGGTGGTGGTGATTTAACCTGCCAAAAACACTTATAACCCAGCCGGAGGCGGGCGGTAGTGACATCCAAGAGTCTGCTTATTTTGTTGGATGGACTGACTACCTGGAGCCTACCTGGAGGGCATTCCGGGGATCGACGTCCCCGCGGCCCGGTCTATGACCAGGCCTCCCGGTGGATCAGGGCCCGATCAACGAGGCTGTTACTGCTGGCTGCATGTAGTCCAACGTACGAACCACAGCCCGGCTGATCTGGCACTGACTTTAGGTATCTGTCCAGCTCCCTCTTGAAGGCAACCAGAGGTCTACTGGTAATTCCCCTTATGGCTGGTGGGAGGCTGTTGAACAGTCTTGGGCCCCGGACACTTATTGTGTTTTCTCTTAGTGTACCAGTTGCACCGTCTGCCAAGTTTTTTGCTTTCGTATGGAGTGATTTATGTGTGCATATTAGGGACCAGTCCCTCCAGAATCTTCCAGGTGTAGATTATGATATCTCTCTCTCGCCTGCGCTCCAGTGAATATAAGTCTAGTGCTTCCAGGCGTTCCCAGTAGTTAAGGTGTTTGATGGAACTTATACGTGCAGTAAAGGTTCTCTGTACATTCTCTATATCTGCAATTTCACCTGCCTTGAATGGGGATGTTAATGTACAGCAGTATTCTAGCCTAGAGAGAAAAAGTGATTTAAAAAGGATCATCATTGGCTTGGCATCTCTTGTCTTGAATGTTCTCATTATCCATCCTATCAGTTTCCTCGCAGATGTGATAGTGGCATTGTTGTGGTCCTTGAAGGTGAGGTCTTCGGACATTACCACACCCAGGTCCTTCACATTACTTTTCCGCTCTATTGTGTGATTGGATATTATAATATACTCTGTCCTAGCTATTATTTCCTCCAGTTTTCCATAACGGAGTAGTTGGAATTTGTCTTCATTGAACATCATATTGTTCTCTGTTGCCCATTGGAAAACTTGGTTTATATCTTCTTGAGATTTGCCGTGTCCTCAATGGATGACACTCTCATGCAGATCCTAGTATCATCTGCAAAAGATGATACAGTGTTGTGTTTACATCTCTGTCTATGTCTGATATGAGAATGAGGAACAGGATAGGTGCGAGTACTGTGCATTGTGAGACAGAGCTCTTCACTATGGCAGCATCCGATTTAACTCTGTTTACCATTAATCTGTGTTCGATTAGTTAGAAAGTTGAAGATCCATCTGCCTACTTTGCCAGTTATCCCTTTAGCACTCATTTTGTGTACTATTACACCATGATCGCACTTGTCAAATGCAAAATCTGTGTATACTACATCTTCATTCTGCTTGTTTTCCAGAGCATCTAAGACCATATCATAGTGGTCTAGCAGTTGTGAGAGGCAGGAGCGACCTGCTCTGAAACCATGTTGCCCTGGGTTGTGCAATTTTTGGGAGTCCAGGTGGTTTGCTATCCTTCTTCTTAGAACTCTTTCAAAAAAATTTATGATATGGGACGTTAAAGCTATTGGTCTATAGTTCTTAGCTACTGCTTTGCTGCCACCTTTATGGAGTGGGGCTATATCCGTTGTTTTTAGTGACTGGAATCTCACCTGTGTCTAAGCTCCTTATCCATAGCATACTGAATGCCTGTGAAAGGGGTTTCTTGCAGTTCTTAATGAACACAGAGTTCCACGAGTCTGGGCCTGGGGCTGAGTTCATGGGCATGTCGTCGATGGCTTTCTCAAAGTCTAGAGGAGTTAGGGTTATGTCAGAAATTTTGCATACATTGGCAGGGTTTTGGGGCTCATTCATGAAAATATTGTTTGGGTTGTCTATCTTTTGACGGATTAGTGGTTCGCTGAACACAGAGTCATATTGAGATTTCAGTATCTCACTGATTTCTTTGTTGTCATCTGTGTAAGATCCGTCTTGTCTGAGCAGGGGCCTATACTAGAAGTGGTTTTTGCCTTGTTTTGGCATATGAAAAAAATGTTTCGAATTTCTTTCAATTTCACTAATCGCTTTAGTTCCTCTTGACTCTCCTGGATCCTGTATGAGTCCTTTAAGTTTAGCTCAATATTTTCCACTTCCCTGGTTAGCGCTTCCTTCCGTGACTCAGATAGTCCGGCATTCTTGAGGAGCTCAGTGATTCTTCGTCTTCCCTGTATAGGAGCGTCTCTCTCTCCTGTTTACTTTTTTCTCTTCTGGTGTCAATCTCCTAAGTCTTAAGTCAATAAAATTCAGATGAAGTTCTTTTCGTATTATTGTTCTCAAACTGCTAACTGACAACCCAAGATTCTAATCTACCCCCTCTTTGAAAGGATACAACTTAGCCAATTCATCAGTTCTATCATGAATCTGAAAACCAATGTGAGATGGAATCCACAGCATGTGCACTTTGACTCCACTGTCCACAATTCTACCATACCTGAGTCTGGCTTCTGACACAAGCATGCCACAATTTATACTTAATGAGTTGAAAGCATTTATGGATAACAGAGAATGAGTTACAATTAAAGAGTCAACCTTATATACATGGACTCATTAGAGTGCAAGGAGTATGACAAACAGAAGGGTAGAGGCCCAGTCATTGATGCGTGCTCCAATTTCTTTAAGAGAGCCATCACTCTATATGACAACAGCAGCACTACCAGCTGCACCAGTGTATGACAACAGCAGCACTACCAGCTGCACCAGTGTATGACAACAGCAGCACTACCAGCTGCACCAGTGTATGACAACAGCAGCACTACCAGCTGCACCAGTGTATGACAACAGCAGCACTACCAGCTGCGCCAGTGTATGACAACAGCAGCACTACCAGCTGCACCAGTAGATTGGTGTACGGAAACATCAACGTAAATAATTTGTGAGATAGTGTGTTATCAATACAACTGACCGTTTTCTATACAACACAGAAGTGTCTCTTAAATGTATATATAGACACATACCAACTCTTGTGTGATTGTTTAAACCCAGGATATATACAACAAGAAGTGTATGTCTCAGTGTATATACGGTGTTTCTCTAGCACACTGTTTCTCCATGGCAGTGTACCACCAGGGCAGTGTTACCCAGGGTAGTGTTCCTCCTGGGAAGTGTTCCCCAGGGCAGTTTTCCCCAGAGCAATGTTCCCCCAGGGCAGTGCTCCTCAGGGCTGTGTTCCCCCAGGGCAGTGTTCCCAGGGCAGTGTTCCCAGGGCAGTGTTCCCAGGGCAGTGTTCCCAGGGCAGTGTTTCCTTAGGGCAGTATTTTTTTCTGGGCTGTTCCCTCAGGGTAGTGTTCCCACAGGGTAGTGTTTCCTAGGACAGTGTTCCCCGAGGCAGTGTTCCTCTAAGACAGTGTTCATCCAGGGCAGTGTTCTTCCAGGGTAGTGTTCTTTCAGGGCAGTATTCCCCCAGGCAATTGTTCCTCCAAGGCAGTGATTCCCAGGGCAGTGTTGCCTGGGGCATTGTTACCCCAGGGCAGTGTTACCCCAGGGCAGTGTTCCCCTGGGCAATGTTTCCCAAAGCGATGTTCAACCGGGGCAGTGTTACCCCAGGGCAGTGTTCCCCCTGGGTAGTGTTCCCCTAGGGCAGTGTTCCCGCTGGGAACATAGTCTTCTTTCATAAGTAACATAAGTAAGGTCATAAAGTAATATGCAGTCATCAATTGTATTAGTGTTGTTGTTAACAACTTTAACATATAATATTAACCTCAACAAACATTGCTGAATATTTGAAATGAGTTAGCCAATACAATTTACGATCAATTTAACCGTTTTATATACAACAGATTAAACAGAAGCAGAAATGCACAAGCAGAAGTGTATGGTTGAAGTCAGTTAGTTGATTTTGGTACAGATACTCCGGTAAAGACAGTTACCATACATGGTAACATAAGTTACCTAACATACCTGTCCTAAGCTGTCTGGGAATTAGCGTGGGGTGATACCGAGCATTATGGCTCGCTGCAGTGTTTTAGAATCTCAGGTTGAAGTGTTGAAGAAGGAGGTTCTACCTCTTCAGGAGGAAAATAGGAGGCTGAAGCTTCGCCTTTGAGGGTTTGGGAATGAGTGTGAGATGGTTGGTGCTCGTGAGGAGGAAATGGTTACCAACAGTGAGAGTGGCAGCCGCTTTAAGTGGCAAGTGGTTCACAATTCAGGAAGGAAGATAAGGAAGGTTAATAGAGAAGATGTGAAGGTAAGAAATCGATTCTCTGTTCTCCAGGACGAGTGTACTTCAGTGGTTAGCGAGTGGCGAGTGGTTCCCAGTAATGGGAGGAACATCAAAATAAGGAAAGTTAAGAGAGAAGATTTGAAGGTAGGAAATCGCTTCTCTGTTCTTCAGGATGAGTGTACTCCAGTGGCCAGTGAAGGTAAAGGTACTACTTCCCCTGCTAATAGAGGTAAGCGAATTCTTGTGGTAGGTGACTCACAGGTAAGATATATGGACCGTGCTTTCTGTAATAGGAATA
>WNWK01059845.1:0-10088 GCA_009830355.1 Cherax destructor
TCACCCGGGATAACCAGGGGTAAGGGGGGTTAGCCCCCGGATAACCGGGGGGTAAGGGGGGTTAGTCCCCCAGGATAACCAGGGGTAAGAAGGGTTAGGCCCCCAGGATAACCGGGGGAAAGGAGGGTTAGTCACCCAGGATAACCAGGGTAAGGAGGGTTATACCCAGGATAACCAGGGGTAAGGAGGGTTGTCACCCAGGATAACCGGGGGAAAGGAGGGTTGTCACCCAGGAAAAAGGGGTAAGGAGGGTTAGCCACCCAGGATAAGCGGGGGTAAGAAGGGTTAGGCACCCAGGAAACCGGGGGAAGGAGGGTTAGTCACCCAGGATAAGCAGGGGTAAGGAGGGTTAGTCACCCAGGATAACCAGGGATAAGGAGGGTTAGTCACCCAGGATAACCGGGGGAAAGGAGGGTTAGTCCCCCGGAAAACCAGGGAAAAGGGGGGTTTGCCCCCGGATACCGGGGGTAAGGAGGGTTAGTCACCCAGGAAAACCCAGGGGTAAAAAGGGGTTGGCCCAGGATAAAGGGGTGGGAGGGTTGTCACCCGGGATCCGGGGAAAGGGGGGTTATCCCCAGGAAACCAGGGGTGGGAGGGTTATATGGGATAAAGGGGTAAAAGGGTTAGGCACCCAGGATAAAGGGGTAAGAAGGGTTAGGCACCCGGATAACCGGGGGTAAAAAGGTTAGGCACCCAGGATAACCAGGGTAAAAAGGGTTACCCCCGGAAAACCCGGGGGTAAGGAGGGTTAGTCACCCAGGATAACCAGGGGTAAGAAGGGTTAGGCCCCCAGGAAAACCCAATGAAGTCAGGGGTCGTCGGAAGGAAGGTGTGTTTGGTCTATGGAAGCGGGTGTTTGGTCTAGGGAAGCAGGTGTTTGGTCTATGGAAGCAGGTGTTTTCTATGGAACGGTGTTTGGTCTATGGAATCAGGTGTTTGTCTATCAGTATTACAGTCAAGACATGTTAGAAGACTTCAGTACGCCTCGCCTCATCTGATAATTGAACCTCAAGTAATAGCGCCATCGCCTCACAACTTAGGGACCGGGGTTGACCCCGGCACAAATGGAAACATGTGCAACAGTTGGTATCTTTATTCCGAGACTTTTCGCTTATACAAAAGGGTTCTTCAGTCGAGTAAAAAGAGTTAACAGAAGTAGTAGAAATGTGAAGCCTACTGTATGGTATACTGTATAGGCGGAATATAATCCTAACCTTCACATATGTCTTACTAATTAACCTGTTGTTACTGTATACTATTTTGATATTCACAAATGAAAAAGCTGGGCATATTTCCTTATATCTGTTTTCCCCTTTTTTCACCTAGCAGTACGTAGGTACCTGAGTGTTAGGCAGCTGTTGTGAGTCGCATCCTGGGAATAAACCATAGGACCCAATGGAAATTAGCCAGACTATGGCATTTTGGGGGGTTTTCCTCGGGGAATACCCCTATTACCGGGGGATAACTCGAAATTCATGCTGAAATCATGAGTCCATTGCCTACAGCATCCTAATTAGTCAGTAAATTTATTTAAGTACGGTACACATAAGTACAATCTTTTATATAATTTACGTTACCTATGGGAAAACCCCAAAAAATGTCCCCGCTTCACCCCTGGTGTCCGGGGTTTCGACCCCCGGCACGGGGGGAAACCCTTTGGGCGTTCACCTAGCAAGCAAGTGGACCTGGGTGTTAGCGACTGGTGTGGGTGGCATCCGGGGGGACAAGGGCCCACAATGGAAATAAGACAGACAGTCCTCGATGCCCACTGACTTTCTTGGTTATCCCGGGGGGTAACCCCCCGGGGTTAAAAATCCCGGAGGGGTTTTAAGACGTTAAAATAAGTAATAATACGGATTTAGGTGATAATTATCATATACAGCAAATAATAATAATAATAATAATAATCTGCATTTTACAAGTTCATGTACAAGGTATACAGACCATAGCTGACATCAATGACATACTACTATATAGAAAGCGTTATTATGCAGGCATTTCCCGCAAATTAGGCAATTTGTCCCAGGATGCGACCCACACCAGTCGACTAAACCCCCGGTACCTATTTTACTGATGGTGAACAGGGACAGCAGGTGTCTTGAGGGAAACCTCAGTCACTCAAAACGTTAAAAAAAATTGCGCTTGTTGCCGGACATTACTTTGACTATATCGCCGACATATCTCGTGTGTCTGTACTTTTTCCCCAACCAAAAAGGCGGTTTTGTTTGGGAAATAAATTGAGTTACCCATTGAATTTGTTTCTATCCCAGCTACCATAATAGAAAATGCAGGTTTTAAAACAGGGAAACTAGTGTATTAAGGGTGACTTACTAAGTTTATTTAAGTACAGGTACACGTAAGACAGTTATATACATAGTTCAACTTATGTTAAATTAAACTCCAGGATAATAAAAATGGAAGAAACGACTTTTTACATTAGGGCCCTTGGAGTATCTTATTTAAACCTTGGTAATTTTAAAGGGGCCCCGTGGCCGGGGTGGAAAAGGCCTTTTCACACGGTGAGGGTCAGGTTCGATTCCCGGTGAAGGGGGGGAAACATGGGACGTGTTTCCTTACACCCATTGTCTATGTTCACCCATCAGTAAAATGGGTACCTGGGTGTTAGTTGACTGGTGGGGTCGCATCCTGGGACAAAAATAACCTAAATTTGGAAATGTCGATAACAAAGGCTTTCTATATATAATACATGTCATTGATGTCTGCTAGACCTGTATACCTTGTACATGTCTTGTTGTAAAAAAAATATTATTATTATTATTATTATTATTATTATTATTATTATTATTATTATTATTATTATTATTATTATTATTATTATTATTATTATTATTATTATATAATATCTTTATTTCACAATACATATACAAATTCAACCCAAGACATCAATGACATACTATATAGAAAGCCCTTGTTTCGGCTTTTTCCCCATTTTTCCCTGATGGGGTGGATGGCCACGTGGATAACATCATCAAAATTGGTGATGATAGTATCCTTGAACTTGGGTTAGGGGGATCATTTACATATATGTTGAATAAAATCGGGCTAAGGCCGACCTTGTGGCACTCCCGTTTTCGGTGGAAAAGGCTCTGCCGACGACGTCTTCTTTCTGATAAAATTCATAAATCCAAAAAAGTCCAGTTGTGGTCAGGAAGGTCGACAAGTTTAAATGGTCTGTCGTGTCATAGGCTGTAAAAAGTTTTGTGTACATCCCTGATTGCAATTGGGGAAAAGGTTCCCCTGTTTCCTCAGGCTGTCCACAGCATCGAAGATTATATTGATAGCGTCTTGGGTTCCTCTGTTAAAATGATTTTCTCAAGGACTTTACCATGACTTCAAGTAATGAGATAGTTCTATAGTTGTCCGGTTTATGTTTGTATTTGTTGTATTTTGCAATGAATATCATCCTTGTTGTCTTAAGTGCCACGGGAAAGTACCCCGAGGCCAAGATGGCATTAAATATATTTACTAGAGACTTTTTGCAATTTCTGGGTAAGAACTTTACTTGTTTCACTGTTATACCTGAGAGGCCGGGGGCTTTATTACTCATTCTTCCTATGACTTAACTCATCTCGGGGAGTGTGATTGGTTTTGAAAGGGGGGCATTCATCTTCAAGGGTAGATGTATCAATTAATGGTATTGGTTGGAGGTCAGCTCGGTTGTCGTCTCTCCATTCACTGACCTACTCGTAATGGTTATTAAAATCTTCTACTATCATTGTGTGGGGAATGGTAGATTTCTTCCCGTCATTATTTTAAAAGTTGTTTTCCTTTGGGGGTCCCCCGGGGGATGTCCGGCGCCCAGTTGAAGAGGGGGGGTGAGGGGCCTTTAAAAAATCTCCAGCCAGGATTGTTGGAATATTTCTACTCAGTATCTGGTGGGGGAAAGGGACTCTATTTTGACGTCAGGAGGAAGAAAAGGAATTCCAACTATTAACGGCCATATGGGTCGTCAGTTCTATTGATATAATGCTATCTTCGTCAATGTGGTTTTAAAAAATGATATTCTAGTTTCACTAGGGGGGGGACCCACAAAAGGGGGCCCTCTCGTTTTTGATAGTAAAGTAACCAGATCCAGGTAGAAAGGAACGAGTCCTAGACTTTTTTGGAGGGCTTGGGGAGTGGTTTTTTTTGGTGTTTGACTTTTTTTGGGTTTTAGATTTCCAAACAGAGCAGCTGGGGGAGACAGCATGATGTTTCCCATTACAAAGGGCCCACTTGGGGTTGTTTCTGTTAGGGCAGCCCCGTTCCCTACCAAGCAGATAAAAAACTTTTTTTGGGGTGCTACAATTTGTGAAAAAATTTATAACATTTAAAAAATTTTTGTGACACTGAAAAACCCTTTTCCAGGGAAAATTTTGGGTCGGGTTACACCGGGTTTCCCAAAAACATTTCATGCCATTTTGACATATGTTTTTGGCTCCTTCCGGTGTCTCTAGGTTTTAAATTTTTAAAGTTTGCGGGGTACTTGTTTTTTTTGGGGAATTTTTATGCCTTAAGAATTTTAACTAGGAGTTTTCATGATTAATCTAAGATATTCCCATGTACCAAATCAGCCCCTCACACTATACTATTCACTCATCTATCCCTACCTCACCATGCCAAGGGGGATCCCAAAAACCCCCTTCAAAAAAACTCAAAAAAAGCCCAAAAATTATCACGCAATCCAACCCCAGGCAACCCCCCCCCCCTCCCTACTCTTCAAAGCCCCAAATTTTCCCCACCGTCCAGAACATCCACACTTAATACTGTGCAACCTACATGGTTCAAAACCATAAAATTTCCCAAAAACTTTTGAACTAAAACGCCTTTTTTTGATAGTTGTGACAGGACCCATAGACACAATACCAGACACAAAAAACTCTATGACATTCCCCCTTCCCCAAAACTATACAAACGTTCAATGTACATTAAAGGCTCCCCACCTGGAACCCCCTACCGGGGAAATCCCTACCTGAAAAAATCCAAAATTTAGACTCGGCCACCATTTTAAAAACCCCATCAAAAAAAAAATCTTATTCACTAACACACCCCACCATCACCAAAAAACACGAAAAACCCCCCATTCACGCCCCACACACACACACACACACACACACACACACCCCCCTAAGCCCCGGTGGGCCCGGGGGGTAAAGCCTTGCTTCACGCACGGGGGGGCCCGGGGCCAATTTCCCCGGGGGGGCAAAAAAAATTTCAAAGGGTTTTCCCTTTCATACACACACATAAAAAATTGAAACATGTCCTAGGACAAAAAAGGTAACTAAAACCACACACACATAGTATAGTTCATAGTTCGGGAAAACAAGTCGGGCGCGGGGCTCCCCAAACCCAAAAGTACACACGTGTCCCACCCCACACACACAAAACTTGAAGTAGTCGGGGTATAGACATAGTACCATACAATTGTTCGTGTAGTAGAAAAAATATTATTAAGTTTAAAAGTAGCAACTTTTAGGCAGTGCTTAGTAGGATTACAAATTAGATTTACAATAGGTAGACACTTTTAAGAGGTGCCAAGACCCCCCAAACACACACACACACTTAAAAAAGTCGGGGGGTAGTAGACCATACATTTCTTGTATTAGCAATTATTTTTTTATCAGTTATATAGGGAAATAGTATTTTTTTTAGTTATTGTAGCTAAGTAAGGTAGGAAGAAAATTAAATACGTGGGGGGGAGGCGGCGCGGGAACAGGGTAAACATACACACACACACACACACCCAGGGCCTAGCATCTTGCCAGGCCCAAAACCTTTTCCTCCATCCCCGAATCCCCCCCACACACACACACACACACACACACACAAAATACGTCACACACCCACACACCCCTATACCCTCTATACCCTAGCTTAGCACTATCCGGTTATAGAACTAGTACTAGCAAAATCCTAGATTAATATTGGGAGAGTAGTCCAAACTTCTGAAACTGGCAAACCTAAGATTAGCGTTCCGTTACCTTAACAAGGAATCGTTCAAGACACTGTATACCGTGTACGTCAGGCCCATACTAGAATATGCAGCACCAGTCTGGAACCCACACCTGGTCAAGCACGTCAAGAAACTAGAGAAAGTGCAAGGTTTGCGACAAGGTTAGTTCCACAACTCAGGGGTCTGTCTTATGAAGAAAGATTGAGGGAAATAGGACTAACAACACTGGAGGAAAGAAGGGTCAGAGGAGACATGATAAGACATACAAAATACTGCGGGAATTGACAAGGTAGATAGTGACAGGTTGTTTCAGAGAGGGAACACAGAAACAAGGGGACACAACTGGAAGCTGAAGACTCAGATGAGTCAAAGGGATGTCAGGAAGCATTTCTTCAGCCACAGAGTAGTCAGGAAGTGGAATAGTCTAGAGAAAGATATAGTGGAGGCAGGAACCATACATAGTTTTAAGACAAGGTTTGATAAAGCTCATGGAGCAGGGAGCAGAGACCCAGTAGCAGACAGCGAAGAGGCGGGGCCAGGAGCTGAGTCTCGACCCCTGCAACCACAATTAGGTGAGTACACACACACACATCCTCCTATCTACACCAACACTGACCCAAAGGACAGTAAACACAAAATCCGAATATAGTTATTGTCTAATAAATCTCAAACTAGTCTTAAGTTTGCCTGATATACTCCAATATTGGAGCTTTAATAGAAACAATGTAACATGCCAAGACAAAACCATTCTCATTACTAATTTTACAATCTAAATATTCTGAACTACCTCACTATTGTAAATATATTTAATCATTTGAAATTTGTATTCATATGTAATTTGTAATATAGATAAGAACTAGTATTAAGTCTGCCCGAAATGCCTAGCATGCCTGGGCATGCCTGGGGATGCCTGGGCATGCCTGGGCATGCCTGGACATGCCTGGGCATGCCTAGCATGCCTGGCATGCCTGGGCATGCCTGGACATGCCTGGGCATGCCTGGACATGCCTGGACATGCCTGGGCATGCTAATGGCCATCTTTGTAATTATTGTCTTATAAATGTAAACCATACATTGTAATCTTTACAGAGAAATAAAATAATCTAATCTAATCTAAACAAGTTACTCAGCAGTGGAGTCTCTCATGAAACTGTCGATTCTTACCACAAATACAGTACGTTGTGCCTGGTACCTGTCACCTGGAATGGGGATGATACCTAAATTATTTATTTTTTTCAAGATCATTCCTGAGCAATTTTAGCAGGTCCTCTTCAGAGGAGAGCGGAAGTACTGCACCAGAGTGAGTTTAATATGTCCACTGATGCAACAGTGGAGTTTTTTTTTTTTGTATATTTTATTAATGAAAACAGTGAGAATACAAAAGTAACATGACGGTACTACACCCAGTACCTCATAAATGCAAAACAATAAATTATCGTAACTTAAGACTAATGAAAAGACATAAACTAAGGATGTCCTCAAACTAAAGAGTAAAGAAAACAAGGTAAATATGTAAGTGCCGTGATGCGGAAACTTACCCTACACAAATATGAACACATTGAACTATATGTACACAGACATTGAACACAGCTACCTACATAATAACTCAAACAATACAATACTTGTGGCATAGTTACATCGACAGTACAATATAACATTGTTCATTTTTTGTACATATAATTATACCATGGTGTCAAAACATGTGAAAACAACATCAAGAATTTTATAAATACAAACGCTACTAATATCACAATGAAGACAAACAATATACGGATAACAGCGTCTGCCTTCAATCTAAGTAGCAAAGAAAGCAAACCTAAAATGTAAATGCCGTGATGCGGTAATCTACACCGTATACAATCTACAATTTAAACATGTTACTTAGCACCTGTACCCTGTCGTCCAATGGACTGAGACAAGCACATTCACGCTGAGGCCACAATAACACAAACAACTCACTGGAGAAAAAACACCCAACTCATCAAAAACACCTGTCTTCCCTAATACTCCAACCTATAACCATTAATTAAGCCAGTAATTACGTCCTACCAACAAAGTACAACATAATGATCGTTCAAAGTAGCGTAAGTCCAAGACCTGATTAGACATGTGATTGCAAATCTTCCATCATCACCACACATTACAATATATGTCCACCTGACCTCCGTCCACTGTCTGGCGGACGACACGTGGTGACACCCTGTCAGGTGACACCGGAAAAACGCACATAACCTTAGCAATGTCACCCCCCGCACCCCCTTTCCAGAAAACCTTGACCATACCCCGCCCTTTTCGACCAGCCCTTTACTGAGGTACCTCCTTCCCTTCCCCCAACAGTGGAGTAGGTACAAATACATTCTAGTGTTTTCCTCATGGACTTCTGGTTGACAGGGACACGAATTCATACTTTATTTTGGGCATGATGCCCAGTAATGTACAGATGACACATAAGATATGCTGTAGAAAGAAAACTTTCCTATGTGTCATTCCTAAAAGCCTACTTCAGCTGACTTATGAAGGTCAGCCCCTAAGATAATAGACCAGAGTTTAAACTACCACACGGTAAGGCAGAAGGACAGCAGTGTAAGTAGTGTGTATGTGGTTAGTCCAGTGTTATTGTTGGGGCATTGTGGGGTTAGGATGGGGTAGGATGAGGTGGTGGGGTGGAGAGGGTTACCTAGTGTTAGTCACCGCCTTATCCTCTTGAAGGGATAAGGCGGTGACTAAGGATGGGGCTCAAGTGACGGCAAGCAAGTTTTCCTCTCAGCTCTGATCAAACTAGAACTCAGGATAACCCCAAAATGTAACTTTGGGTCTTAGTGTTCAGAGTAAAAACACAGACGTCCTCTCGCTGTGCCGTCCTCTTGCAGAATCCGTGTGTATCTGTCACTCTGGGAGATGACTGTAATGCCGTTCCATTTATATTCCTTAGCACGATCGCTACCCAGGAAGCAGCAATGAGGAAAGTCATTTTTGGGCGCTTGCTGTGTAAACAACTGCCCAGCAACCCTATACATCTCTGTCATTTCTAGATTTATCCCTCTTCACACTCTCTGTAGCTCTCTTCCAGTAACTGCTCCACCATACTTCAGACGTAGTGCGTAAGACTGGTAGGATGTTATTGTTGCTTTTTAATGACTGTGAATGAGACGGGACCTGGTAGGCAAAGCTCTCGCTTCACACGCTGAGTGTTCGTGGTTCGATCCCGGCAAGGATGGAAACATTGGGAGTTCCTTACACCTGTTGGGACAACAGGTGTAAGGATGTGAGTCGACTGGTGTGAGTCGCACCCCGGGGACAAGATTGATTACCCTAATGAAAAAGAGACAGTCCCTCGATGACGCACTGCCTTTCTTGGGTTATCCTGGGTGGCTAACCCTCCGGGGTTAAACTCCGATCAAAATCTTATCCTTGTAGTCAACGACCTACACTTTTTGGGCCCTAAGCTTGAACTTTTATACCTGGAGGGTCTCCAGGTATAAAGGTCGCCGCCTGGTTCGTGACCAGGACTTGTGTTGTCTCTTGGCGTACTCCGGCGCTCTTACTTTTCACTGGGAGGATGTTGCATCTCCTGAGGAGTCTTTTGCGTTCGTAGGGAGTGATTTTCTTGAGCAGATTTGGGACTATTCCTCTAGGAGTTTCCAGGTGTATATTATCATGTATCTCTCTCGCCTGTGTTCCAGGGAGTATGAATAAAAAGACCTCAACCGTTCCCAGTAATTTAGGTGCTTTATTATACTTGTACGTGCCATGAAAGTTCTCTGTATATTCTCAAGGTTCAAAATTTCGCTTGCTTTGAAAGGGACCGTTAGTGCACAGCATCCCTAGTTTTGAAGGTTCTCATTATCCATCCTGTCATTTTAATAGCAGATGTGGTAGATACATTGTTGTGATCTTTGAAAGTGCGATTCTCTGACATTATCACTCCCAGATCCTTCATAGTAGTTTTTCGCTCTATTGTGTGGTTGGAATTGTTTTATACCCGATACAGTTTTAATTTTCGATTTTCCACAGCGGAGAATTGAATTTGTCTTCATTGAACTTCATATTTAAAGATTTGGTTGATGTCCCCCTTTATGAACACGGAGTTCCACGAGTCTGGGTCACCTTGATGAACACGGAGTTCCACGAGTCT
>WNWK01059846.1:0-10088 GCA_009830355.1 Cherax destructor
TTTAGCCAAACAGCACACTCTCTCACAAATTATTTACGTTGATGGTTCAGTTCACCAATCCACTGGTGCAGCTGGTAGTGCTGCTGTTGTCATACAGAGTGATGGCTCTCTTAAAGAAATTGGAGCACGCATCAATAACTGGGCCTCTACCCTTCAGACAGAACTGTTTGCCATACTCCTTGCACTCAAATGCGTCCATGTATCTAAGGTTGACTCTCTAATTGTAACTGATTCTCTGTCATCCATAAATGCTCTCAACTCATCAAGTATAACTTGTAGCATGCTTGTGTCAGAAGCCAGACACAGGTATGGTAGGATTGTGGATAGTAGAGTCAGAGTGCACATGCTGTGGATTCCATCTCGCATTGGTCTTCAGATGCATGATAGAACTGATAAATTGGCTAAGTTTTATGCTTTCAAGAGGGGGTAGATTACAATCTTGGCTTGTCAGTTAGCAGTTTGAGAACAATAATACGAAAAGAACTAGAACTGAATTTTATTGACTTAAGACTCAGGAGATTGACACCAGTCAGTCCATCTATCATCATTCTATCATGCAGGAGGAGCCACATGTCTATGGTGCATCCAACAAAATAAGCAGACTCTTGGATGTCACCACCGCCCGCCTCCGGCTGGGTTCAAGTATCTTTGGCAGGTTAAATCACAACCACCAGATGTAGACCAAACAAAATGTAAACTTTGTCAGTTGGATTATTGTCACACCCTGCGTCATTATGTACTGGAGTGCGACAAAATTAATGAATTCAGAGACAACTCACTCAGAAATGTTCAAGATATGTCAAAGTATTTTATCCACAGTGGTATATTACAGACCATTCTGGAAAAATACCCTGACTTTGCTCCCTGTAAATAAAGCATTGCTACGTATGTGTGTGTGTGTGTGTGTGTGTGTGTGTGTGTGTGTGTGTGTCGTGCGTGCGTGCGTGTGTGGTGGTGCGTGTGCGTGCGTGCGTGCGTGCGTGCGTGCGTGCGTGCGTGCGTGCGTGCGTGCGTGCGTGCGTGCGTGCGTGCGTGCGTGTGCGCGCGCGCGCGTGTTGATTGCCTTTTTGTCCTGTGCACATGTCGATTGAAGGCTGGGCCTGTTGTGTGTGCGTGTGTGTGTATGTATATATGTGTGTGTATGTGTGTGTGTGTATGTGTATATGTAAGTGTGTATGTGTGACCCAACAATAAAATTTGCACCAAGAACTCATTACAGTTGTGACTGGGTGTAGACTAGTGAAGTGTTCATTGCGTTATAATTTGTTCATGATTGTAACCATGCATAAACGTAAGTAAGTAAATTTACTTACATGTTTCATTACCTTTGTAACTTGTGAGTTCATTACCTTTGTAGCTTGTTAGTTCATTACCTTTGTAACTTGCTCAGCTATCATAACTTTGGGGTCCAGTCCCTGGACCCATTATGTACCTCTGTAATCTTTTGACTACCGCCCACAGGATGGGTATGGGGTGCATAATAAAGATATCAAACTAACTCATCATCATTCACTCCATCACTGTCTTGCCAGAGGGGTGTTTTATACTACAGTTATAAAACTACAACATTAACACCCCTCCTTCAGAGTGCAGACACTGTGCTTCCCATCTCCAGGACTCAAGTCTGGCCTGCCGGTTTCCCTGAATCCCTTCATAAATGTTGTTTTGCTCACACTCCAACAGCATGTCAAGTATTAAAAACCATTTGTCTCCATTCACTCCTATCAAATACGCTTATGCATGCTTGCTGGAAATCCAAGCCCCTCGCACACAAAACCTCCTTTACCCCCTCCCTCCAACCTTTCCTAGGCCGACCCCTACCCCGCCTTCCCTCCACTACAGATTTATACACTCTCAAAGTCATTCTGTTTTGTTCCATTCTCTCTACATGTCCGAACCACCTCAACAACCCCTCCTCAGCCCTCTGGATAATAGTTTTGGTAATCCCGCACCTCCTCCTAATTTCCAAACTCCGAATTCTCTGCATTAAATTCACACCACACATTGACCTCAGACATGACATCTCCACTGCCTCCAGCCTTCTCCTCGTTGCAACATTCATCACCCATGCTTCACACCCATATAAGAGTGTTGGTATAACTATACTCTCATACATTCCCCTCTTTACTTCCATGGACAAAGTTCTTTGTCTCCACAGACTCCGAAGTGCACCACTCACCCTTTTCCCCTCATCAATTCTATGATTCACCTCATCCTTCATATACCCATCTGCTGACACGTCCACTCCTAAATATCTGAATACATTCACCTCCTCCATACTCTCTCCCTCCAATCTGATATCCAATCTTTCGTCACCTAATCTTTTTGTTATCCTCATCACCTTACTCTTTCCTATATTCACTTTCAATTTTCTTCTTTTACATACCCTAACAAATTCATCCACCAACCTCTACAACTTCTCTTCAGAATCTCCCAAAAGCACAGTGTCATCTGCAAAAAGCAACTGTGACAACTCCCACTTTGTAGTATTTGATTTTTTATCTTTTAACCCCACACCTCTTGCCAAGACCCTCAAATTCACTTCTCTTACAGCCCCATCTAAAAATATACATTTTGAACAACCACGGTGAGATCAGACATCCTTGTCTAAGGCCTACTTTTACTGGGAAATAATCTCCCTCTCTCCTACACACTCTAACCTGAGCCTCACTATCCTCATAAAAACTCTTCACTGCTTTCAGTAACCTACCTCCTATTCCATACACTTGCAACATCTGCCACATTGCCCCCCTATCCACCCTATCATACGCCTTTTCCAAATCCATAAATGCCACAAAAACCTTTTTACTCTTATCTAAATACTGTTCACCTATATGTCTCACTGTAAACACTTGGTCTACACACACCCCTACCTTTCCTAAAGCCCCCTTGTTCATCTGCTATCCTGCTCTCCGTCTTACTTTTAATTCTTTCAATAATAACTCTACCATACACTTTACCAGGTATACTCAACAGACTTATTCCCCAATAATTTTTGCACTCTTTTTTTGTCCTCTTTGCCTTTATACAAAGGAACAATACACGCTCTCTGCCAATCCCTAGGTACCTTACCCTCTTCCATACATTTATTAAATAATAGCACCAACCACTCCAAAACTATATCCCCACCTGCTTTTAACATTTCTATCTTTATCCCATCAATCCCAGCTGCCTTACCCCCTTTCATTCTACCCACTGCCTCACGAACTTCCCCCACACTTACAACTGGCTCTTCCACACCCCTACAAGATGTTATTCCTCCTTGCCCTATACACAAAATCACAGCTTCCCTGTCTTCATCAACATTTAACAACTCCTCAAAATATTCCCTCCATCTTCGCGATATCTCTAACTCTCCATTTAATAACTCTCCTCTCCTATTTTTAACTAACAAATCCATTCATTCCCAAGGCTTCCTCAACTTATTAATCTCACTCAAAAACTTTTTCTTATTTTCAACAAAATTTGTTGATAACATCTCACCCACTCTCTCATTTGCTCTCTTTTTACATTGCTTCACCACTCTCTTAACCTCTCTTTTTCTCTCCATATACTCTTCCCTCCTTGCATCACTTCTACTTTGTAAAAGCCTCTCATATGCTAACTTTTTCTCCCTTACTACTCTCTTTACATCATCATTCCACCAATCGCTCTTCTTCCCTCCCGCACCTACTTTTCGGTAACCACAAACTTCTGCTGAACACTCTAACACTACATTCTTAAACCTACCCCATACATCTTCGACCCCATTGCCTACACTCTCACTAGCCCATCTATCCTCCAATAGTTGTTTATATCTTACCCTAACTGCCTCCTCTTTTAGTTTATAAACCTTCACCTCTCTCTTACTTACTGCTTCTATTTTCCTTGTATCCCATCTACCTTTTACTCCCACTGTAGCTACAACTAAAAAGTAATCTGATATATCTGTGGCCCCTCTATAAACATGTACATCCTGAAGTCTACTCAACAGTCTTTTATCTACCAATACGTAGTCCAACAAACTACTCTCATTACGCCCTACATCATATCTTGTATACTTATTTATCCTCTTTTTCTTAAAATATGTATTACCTATAACTAAACTCCTTTCTATACAAAGTTTAATCAAAGGGTTCCCATTATCATTTACACCTGGCACCCCAAACTTACCTACCACACCCTCTCTACATGTTTCTCCCACTTTAGCATTTAGGTCCCCTAATACAATTACTCTCTCACTTGGTTCAAAAGTTCCTATACATTCACTTAACATCTCCCAAAATATCTCTCTCTCCTCTACACTCCTCTCTTCTCCAGGTGCATACACGCTTATTATGACCCACTTTTCGCATCCGACCCTTATTTTAATCCATATAATCCTTGAATTTACACATTTATATTCCCTCTTCTCCTTCCATAACTGATCCTTCAACATTATTGCTACCCCTTCCTTAGCTCTAACTCTCAGATACTCCTGACTTAATCCCATTTACAGTGGTACCCCAGTTTATGATATTTTTTTGTTCCAGAATGCTGTTCAAGTGCCATTACCAAACGAATTTATCCCCTAAGGAATAATGTAAAATAGACTAGTCCTTTTAGACCCCCAAAAATACACTTACAAGAGCATTTCAAAAAATAAACTAACATAAAAGGGCGAGTTTGGGGACCATCGTAAACCGGGGTACCACTGTATTTCTCCCCACTGAAACTCATCTACCCCCTTCAGCTTTGTTTTGCTTAGGGCCAGGACATCCAACTTCTTTTCATTCATACCATCAGCAATCATCTCTTTCTTATCATCTACACTACATCCACGCACATTCAAACATCCCAGTTTTATAAAGTTTTTCTTCTCTTTTTTAGTAAATGTATACAGAAGGGGTTACTAGCTCAATCAATAGATTAAAAGTAATACTAGCGAAATAGCTAAGAATTTGGTCGACTGGAATAATGTAATTGGCCTAAAATGGGAGTCAAAGTCGACACAATCGCCGATGCGTAAATATCGCTGATGCATAAAAATTCGCGAGAGCATAATTTCATCAATTTTCCATTAAATTTTCTACTTTTTGTTTTATTAGCTTCAGAAAAATATTCTCTATCATTTCATAAGAAAAAATAACAAAATTTTTTTTTGAAAATTCTTGGACCCTGGCTGTCACTCTGAAATTTGGCCTCTGGACCCTGAAAAGGTTAAGAAAATTACAATTATTTAAACTCTCTTTCTGGATCAATGTCCACCAAGAAAAAAAAAGTGAACTCTCCATAAATGCATAAAATTAACATGTACAAGAAATAAATGTTTTTAGTAAAAATTGGGAAAAAATGTATTTATAATTCAGCCTTAAATCTATTGTTTAGAGCACTTGCCACTAAATAAATGTACTGTACAATAGGCCAATTGTGCCATGTGAGGAGTAATGGTGCCACCATCTTAAAGTGCCCATTATCTAAGTAAAGTAGTTTCCACATTATGTGCTACTAGTAAAAACATACCTATATGCAATCTATTTACCCCTCAAGTTGTATCACTTATTTTGGAAACTACTCAGATAATAGGCACTATCAGGTGGTTGCACAATTGCCCCTCACATGATACAATTGCCCCATTGTACAGAAAGCTCTCTGTACAAGCATAAAATAAACATGTATAAAGTATGTTATATTATAGATAGTACGTACAAAGAATTTGAATGTATTTGGTAAAAATCTGAGAGAAAATACTTATTTAAAATAATTTGTTTGAATATTTGCAATGATTGTTAGTGCAGCTATACATTTGTAAGCAATTAACTGGTTGCAAACTGCCAACACCCTAAGTGTGGAAAAATGCAAGTCAGGAATCTACCACATTAGATATAAATAGGTAATCAACGAATAAGTTCAATAAATATACAAAGTGGATAGGAGAGCAATGTGGCAAATGTTGCAAGTGTATGGAATAGGTAGTAAGTTACTGAATGCTGTAAAGAGTTTTTATGAGGATAGTGAGGCTCAGGTTAGGGTGTGTAGGAGAGAGGGAAATTACTTCCCGGTAAAAGTAGGTCTTAGACAGGGATGTGTAATGTCACCATGGGTGTTTAATATATTTATAGATGGGGTTGTAAAAGAAGTAAATGCTAGGGTGTTGGGGAAAGGGGTGGGATTAAATTATGGGAATTAAATGCAAAATAGGAGTTGACAGTTACTTTTTGCTGATGATACTGTGCTTATGGGAGATTCTAAAGAAAAGTTGCAAAGGTTAGTGGACGAGTTTGGGAGGGTGTGTAAAGGTAGAAAGTTGAAAGTGAACATAGATAAGAGTAAGGTGATGAAGGTATCAAATGATTTAAATAAAGAAAAATTGGATATCACATTGGAGAGAGGGATTATGGAAGAAGTGAATGTTTTCAGATATTTGGGAGTTGACTTGTCAGCGGATGGATTTATGAAGGATGAGGTTAACCACAGAATTGATGATGAAAAAAAGGTGAGTGGTGCGTTGAGGTATCTGTGGAGACAAAAAAACGTTATCCATGGAGACAAAGAAGGGAATGTACGAAAGTATAGTTGTACCAACACTCTTATATGAGTGTGAAGCATGGGTTGCAAATGCTGCAGCGAGGAGGCGGCTGGAGGCAGTGGAGATGTCCTGTCTAAGGGCAATGTGTGGTGTAAATATTATGCAGAAAATTCAGAGTGTGGAAATTAGGAGGTGTGGAGTTACTAAAAGTATTTGTCAGAGGGCTGAAGAGGGGTTGTTGAGGTGGTTTGGTCATTTAGAGAGAATGAATCAAAGTAGAATGACTTGGAGAGCATATAAATCTGTAGGGAAAGGACGGCGGGGTAGGGGTCGTCCTCAAAAAGGTTGGAGGGAGGGGGTAAAGGAGATTTTGTGGGCGAGGGGCTTGGACTTCCAGCAAGCATGTGTGAGCGTGTTAGATAGGAGTGAATGGAGACGAATGGTTTTTGGGACCTGACGAGCTGTTGGAGTGTGAGCAGGGTAATATTTTGTGAAGGGATTCAGGGAAACCAGTTAATTGATTTAGTTGGACTTGAGTCCTGGAAATGGGAAGTACAATGCCTGCACTTTAAAGGAGGGGTCTGGGATAGTGACAGTTGGGAGGGACTTATTCTCAGCTGTCGTATCTGAGCGCCTTTGCAAAGACAGTGATTATGTATGAGTGAGGTGAAAGTGTTGAATGATGATGAAAGTATTTTCTTTTGGGGGATTTTCTTTCTTTTTGGGTCACCCTGCCTCGGTGGGAGACGGCCGACTTGTTGAAAAAAAAGAAAAACAAAAAAAAGAAGATTAAACGTGTTATCCTTTCCTTAAGAGCAAAATATAAGATTTAATGGAACATTTCCTAGGTATTAATATCATTCTTACAATACTACAGTGATTTTTATTACACAAATTTATTTTTGTAGGTTTAGAACTTTCATACTATGTACCTCAGCTCAGATCAAAGCATGGTCCTCACTATGATATATTACCAGCAAGAGGAAACCCACACTAGTTACCTATTTACTGTTAAGTACATTCAATAGAGGCAGCAAGTGTAAGGACACTTTCCCGTATGCATCACCACCTTGGCTCAGGACCAAACTCAGGATCTTATGGTTGTGAGGAGAACTCACTGAATACTGAGTTACAAGGCACCTTGAATGAAGCAGTACAATACATATTGTAATATTCATGGGGAAGCCACAATATTGTAGGGGTTAAACAATGCCTACAGAATAAAAGGTAAGCAGGTCTGATCTAAGAAAGAGTAACTTCAAGTCCTTGGATCAAGAACCTTTCACCAGCTTCGAGGCATTTTTCTTGAAGGAAGTTGTTTATATTCATCTTTTATCTGTCATGATGACTGCACAAATTTAAGGGCATAGAAGTCTTTCACAGGGACCATAAGTAATGTCCCACAAGCCCAATCATTATATGATAAGCTTTGCTGATAATATAATGATTCACACCACTGAATTCTTCAAAACCCAAAACATCCTTAACCACGTACTAGCCTCATGTCAAAACCTGGGGTTGATTATCTCTGCTGAGAAAATGAGGATACTTAACAGGCGCCCTCCTCGACAGAGAGGCGTAGTCTGAAGGATCCACTTGCATGATGGGTCATGGCTAGAATATGTAACTAGATACAGATATCTAGGCTTTGAGGTCATACTACTTGGACTTTTTGTAACAAGATTTTGTTGCCAATACAAAGAAAGACTGAGAGAACTTAGTTGTGGCAGATTTTCATCCCAGGTATAGTGCTAATGTTAAAATTGTGAAAATGATGCATGTTGCTTACATCAGATCGTTGGTTGATTATGCCACACCACTACTTGTTTTTTTGTCAGACTGGAAGCTTGTAATGTTGGAAACAAAGAAATAAGGATCACCCAAGGATGCCCTCATACTGCCAAAATTCTAAACGAAGAGAACTTGCTATTCCAAGTTTCAGAGATATTGTCACTGAAAGAAATGTCTTCATTGGGTCAATATGCTCAGACAAATCTATTCAAACCCTTGCACAAAAGCCCTTCAAACTTTCCTAAGCACTGGCGAGCACTCCTCCAGGTGGATCAAAAAAATTGGAACTGACCTCCATATGAACCAGATACACGATCTATGTCAAGAAAGGGTACAGTGACACTTTCCTGTGCCAGAGTGATGGCTCTCAAAAAAATTGGAGCACACATCAATAACTGGGCCTCTACCCTTGAAACTGAACTGTTTGTCATACTCCTCACACTCAAATGCATCCATGTATAAAGGGTATATCTGTGGATTTCATCTCACATTGATCTTTTGATGCATGATAGAACTGATGAATTGGCTAAGTTATATGCCTTCAAAGAGGGAATAGATTACAATCTTGAACTGTCAGTCAGCAGTTTGAGAACATTAATATGAAAAGAACTTCACTTGAACTTCACTGACTTCAAACTGAGGCAGACTGACACCAGTCAGTCCATCTATCATCATTCTATCATGCAGGAGGAACCGCATGTCTATGGTGCATCCAACAAAAATAAGCAGACTTTTGGATGTCACTACCGCCCAGCTCCGGCTGGGTTACCAGTATCTCTGGGAGGTTATATCACAACCACCAGATGTAGACCAAACTAAATGTAAACTTTGCCAAATGGACAATTGTCACACTTTACACCATTATGTGCTGGAACGCGATAAAATTAATGAATTCAGAGAAAACTCATTCAGAAAAGTTCAAGAATAGTCAAAGTATTTCATCCACAGAGGCATATTATTATCAATCATTTGGAAAAATACCCTCACTTTACCACTGTAAATAACACATGACCACTTTAACTTTTTTTTTTTTTTTACAAGCATACCATGCTATTCCTAGCCCCAACCAACCCAATAGAAGTTTCACTTATAATCAACACATTAAAAAACAAAGCAGGTGACCAAATAACTTACCACCTTATATATACAAAAAGCCTTTTCAAGTTCTTCACCAATTATTGCAAAACCCCTTTTAAAAAATCCATTGAATCCTCTACCCTTTCCCCTCAATAATTAAAAAAACAGGGCCCCAAACATAAGGGAGGAGGGTCAACAGACCTGGGAAAAACTACAAGGGGTATCTTTTACCCCTTCCCCCAAAATCTTTTAAAAAATTTAAATTTATAGACAAATATATTTTACCTCACCTCCAACAACGTACTAACCACTGTCAATTTGGATTCAGGCCTAATTTTTTATTTTATTTCCCCTTGCAGATTGCAGATTACATAGGGACCCGGGAGTTACAATGTAAATTGAGTGCAAGGAGAGCCCCTGACATGCCATGGATTAGGGGCAGCTTATTCTAGTCCTTTAAAAACTATGTACTTAATATTAGAGAAATTTATTGAGTTTATTCTAGTTAAAAATTATTTTCAAAATTACAATATGATAAAATTTTTCTGTTTAAATCATTATTATATAATTATATTAGATTGTTACAGGTGTTAAGATTCTTTAATGATAATATGGAATTGAGATTATCTTTAAAAAATAACATTGAGATTTTTGACATTAACTTATAATATGAGTAGGGGGAACATAAAACAGTGGTACTGAAAATTTCGATATTTTTTCTTTCCCCAGAATG
>WNWK01059847.1:0-10088 GCA_009830355.1 Cherax destructor
GGATTTTAGATTTTTTTAAATTTTTCCCCCTTTTTAAAACCCCTGGAAAAAATTTTTAGGGGGAAATTTGGGTATTTGATAAATCCATTTTTTTGGGGGTTTTAATTATTTGTTTTTTGTTTTTTTTTTTATTGTTCCGGTCCCCAAAAAGGGGGGAAATTTTTAAAATTCCTTGAAGCGAAAGTCCATTCAGAACCCTTGGAAAAATTTCCGGGGCTTTTTCAGACCCCCTCCTTCCAAAACTTACTTTCTTCATTTTTTTTTTGGGGATTCGAAAAGGGCCACCTTTAATAATAATAATAATAATAATAATAATAATTTTATTGTGACATGATACAAAGATATACAGTGGTACCCGAGTTACGATGGTCCCCAAAATTGCCCTTTATGTAAGTTTATTTTTTAAATGCTTTTAGTACATATTTTTGGGGGTGTAAAGACTAGTCTATTTTACATTATTCCTTATGGGGATAAATTCGTTTGGTAATGGCACTTGAACAGCATTCTCGAACGAAAAATATCGTAACTCGAGGTACCACTGTACATACATAGTTCATAGATATAAATGGGGTGTACATGCCGAAAGCCCTAATATGCAGAGCATTGTGGGCATTCTTAAAATTAATTAACAATAGACTAAATGGTAAAAATTATAGTAGACAATTTATTTTGAACATAAGTTGAACATAATGCAATTTATTAAATCAGATCAAACAAATTAAAACAATAAATTGTATTGCAATAACAGTTTATATGGTCATTAGATGAGTTACAAAGAGTACAAGAGAATGGATTATTTTATTTGTTAATGCTATAGAAACAAAGTTAGCTAAGTATGCATTATTTATAATAGGCTTATACATTTAAGTGATTAATTAACTTTATAGGTAATGTTAAATATTGTGTACAGTGGTACCTCGAGGTTACATGGTCCCCAAAATCGCCCTTTTATGTAAGTTTATTTTTTAAATGCTTTTGTAAGTATATTTTTGGGGTGTAAAAGGACTAGTCTATTTTACATTATTCCTTGGGGATAATCATTTGGTAATGGCACTTGAACAGCATTCTCGAACCAAAAATACGAACCTCGAGGTACCACTGTATTTAGTTTTGGGTAGTAGGTGTTTTTTCAGCAGAGTTTGAATTGAGGTACAGGCAGGGTTTCTTTGGCAATCATAGGTAATGAATTCCAAATTTTGGGCCTTTAATGTGCATTGATTTTTTATTTTAGTGTTAGATGGACACAGGGAACATCGAAGAGTGATCTGTGTCTTGTGTTATGGTCATGAGTCCTGTTAAGGTTGGTAAGGAGAAGTTTGAGTGGTGGGTTAATATTTAAGTTTAGTGTTCTATGTATGTAATAGGCACAGTAAAAAGTATGGATGTCTTGTATGGTGAGTAAGTTTAGTATTTATTAATATTGGAGGAATATGTTGTCTGGAGTGGGAATTTGTTATCATTCTGACTGCAGCCTTTTGTTGTGTTATTAATGGTCTGAGATGAGTTATTGCTGTTGAGCCCCATGTGCAGATTCCATAGGTGAGGTAGGGGTAAATGAGTGAGTGATACAGGGTAAGGAGAGTTGGTTATGGAACATAGTACTTTATCTTGGATAGTATTCCACGGTCTTGGAGACTTTCGTGGGGCCAAAGAAAGTTCAGAGTGCCAGCCCTTTGGTAAAGAAGGTGAGAAACATGATATAATTCAAGAAAGAACTCGTAGAAAAATACGAGTGGAAAAATATGGGTGGTAGAGGGTGGTAGTGGTTGTGATGGTGGTAGAGGGTGGTAGTGAGTGTGGTAGAGGGTGGTAGTGGTTGTGATGGTGGTAGAGGGTGTTAGTGATTGTGGTAGAGGGTGGTAGTGATTGTGGTAAAGGGGGGAGTGATTGTGGCAGAGGGTGGCAGTGATTTGTGGTAGAGGTGGCAGTGATTGTGGTAGAGGGTGGTAGTGATTGTGGTAGAGGGTGGTAGTGATTGTGGTAGAGGGTGGCAGTGATTGTGGTAGGTGGTAGTGATTGTGGTAGAGGGTGGTAGTGATTGTGGTAGAGGGTGGTAGTGATGGTGGTAGAGATAACCTCACCTCCCTCTCCCCTCTTCGCTGTCTTCCATATGCCAACAAGAGTCTTCAATAAAGGTAAAACTGATTTAAATGTTCATTTATCCGTTAAAATATGTGCTTTATATTTATTTATCATTGTTTTCTGTATGTAAAACTATAGTTATTCTCTATAAAATGTATTTTTTGTTAATATTTTTGGGTTGTCTGGAACGGATTAATTGGATTTACATTACAGTAGACCCTCATTTAGCATGGTAGTTAATGAAGTAATGAGTACATGGTTGAGCAATCTTCAGCACGAACTTCCACCACACTCACAACTGACTCTTCCTCACTCCTACAAGATGTTATTCCTCCTTGCCCTATACACGAAATCACAGCTTCCCAATCTTCATCAACATTTAACAATACCTGAAAATACAGTGGACCCTCTAAAATCAGCCTTAATCCATTCCAGGAGCTATGCCTAAAATCGAGCTTGCCGATTTCTGAAGCATTATTTCCCATAATAACATAATAACACATAATAACAAATAGTAATAATAAATAATAAATAACAATAATAAATAACATTTACTCCGTAAGCCATGGGTGTCGTATGAGGCGACTAAAATGCCGGGAGCAATGGGCTAGTAACCCCTTCTCCTGTACACATTTACTAAAAAAGAGAAGAAGAAAAACTTTATAAAACTGGGTTGTTTGAATGTGCGTGGATGTAGTGCGGATGATAAGAAAGAGATGATTGCTGATGTTATGAATGAAAAGAAGTTGGATGTCCTGGCCCTAGCGAAACAAAGCTGAAGGGGGTAGGCGTAGTTTCAGTGGGGAGAAATAAATGGGATTAAGTCAGGAGTATCTGAGAGAGTTAAAGCTAAGGAAGGGTAGCAATAATGTTGAAGGATCAGTTATGGAAGGAGAAGAGGAATATAAATGTGTAAATCAAGGATTATGTGGATTAAAATAAGTGTCGGATGCGAAAAGTGGGTCATAATACGTGTATGCACCTGGAGAAAGAGGAGTGTAGAGGAGAGAGATTTTGGGAGATGTTGTGAATGTATAGGAACTTTTGAACCAAGTGAAGAGTAATTGTGGTAGGGGACCTAAATGGTAAAGTAGGAGAAACATGTAGAGAGGCTGTGGTAGGTAAGTTTGGGGTGCCAGGTGTAAATGATAATGGGAGCCCTTTGATTGAACTTTGTATAGAAAGGGGTTTAGTTATAGGTAATACATATTTTAAGAAAAAGAGGATAAATAAGTATACAAGATATGATGTAGGGCGTAATGACAGTAGTTTGTTGGACTATGTATTGGTAGATAAAGACTGTTGAGTAGACTTCAGGATGTACATGTTATAGAGGGGCCACAGATATATCAGATCACTTTTTAGTTATAGCTACAGTGGGAGTAAAAGGTAGATGGGATACAAGGAAAATAGAAGCAGTAAGTAAGAGAGAGGTGAAGGTTTATAAACTAAAAGAGGAGGCAGTTAGGGTAAGATATAAACAACTATTGGAGGATAGATGGGCTAGTGAGAGTGTAGGCAATGGGGTCGAAGATGTATGGGGTAGATTTAAAAATGTAGTGTTAGAGTGTTCAGCAGAAGTTTGTGGTTACAGGCGAGTGGGTGCGGGAAATGCGCTTGAAAACATACAAAACAGGATGACAAAGATGATCCCATGTATCAGAAATCTTTCCTATGAGGATAGAATGAGGACCCTGAATCTGCACTCTCTAGAAATACGTAGAATTAGGGGGGAGGGGGGTATGATTGAGGTGTATAATTGGAAAACGGGAAGAAGAGCGATTGGTGGAATGATGATGTAAAGAGAGTAGTAAGGGAGAAAAAGTTAGCATATGAGAGGTTTTTACAAAGTAGAAGTGATGCAAGGAGGGAAGAGTATATGAAGAGAAAAAGAGAGGTTAAGAGAGTGGTGAAGCAATGTAAAAAGAGAGCAAATGAGAAAGTGGGTGAGATGTTATCAACAAATTTTGTTGAAAATAAGAAAAAGTTGAGGAAGCCTAGGGAACAAATGGATTTGACAGTTAAAAATAGGAAAGGAGAGTTATTAAATGGAGAGATAGAGGTATCGGGAAGATGGAGGGAATATTTTGAAGAGTTGTTAAATGTTGATGAAGACAGGGAAGCTGTGATTTTGTGTATAGGGCAAGGAGGAATAACATCTTGTAGGAGTGTGGAAGAGCCAGTTGTGAGTGTGGGGGAAGTTCGTGAGGCAGTGGGTAGAATGAAAGGTGGTAAGGCAGCTGGGATTGATGGGATAAAGATAGAAATGTTAAAAGCAGGTGGGGATATAGTTTTGGAGTGGTTGGTGCTATTATTTAATAAATGTATGGAAGAGGGAAAGGTACCTAGGGATTGGCAGAGAGCATGTATTGTTCCTTTGTATAAAGGCAAAGGGACAAAAGAGAGTGCAAAAATTATAGGGAAATAAGTCTGTTGAGTGTACCTGGTAAAGTGTATGGTAGAGTTATTATTGAAAGAATTAAGAGTAAGACAGAAAGCAAGATAGCAGATGAACAAGGGGGCTTTAGGAAAGGTAGGGGGTGTGTAGACCAAGTGTTTACAGTGAAACATATAGGTGAACAGTATTTGGATAAGGGTAAAGAGGTTTTTGTGGCATTTATGGATTTGGAAAAGGCGTATGATAGGGTGGATAGGGGGGCAATGTGGCAGATGTTGCAGGTGTATGGAATAGGAGGTAGGTTACTGAAAGCAGTGAAGAGTTTTTATGAGGATAATGAGGCTCAGGTTAGAGTGTGTAGGAGGGAGGGGGACTATTTCCCAGTAAAAGTGGGCCTTAGACAATGATGTGTGATGTCACCGTGGTTGTTCAATATATTTATAGATGGGGTTGTAAGAGAAGTGAATGCGAGGGTCTTGGCAAGAGGTGTGGGGTTAAAAGATAAAGAATCAAATACAAACTGGGAGTTGTCACAGTTGCTTTTTGCTGATGACACTGTTCTTTTGGGAGATCCTGAAGAGAAGTTGCAGAGGTTGGTGGATGAATTTGGTAGGGTGTGTAAAAGAAGAATATTGAAAGTGAATATAGGAAAGAGTAAGGTGATGAGGATAACAAAAAGATTAGGTGACGAAAGATTGGATATCAGATTGGAGGGAGAGAGTATGGAGGAGGTGAATGTATTCAGATATTTAAGAGTGGACATGTCAGCAGATGGGTCTATGAAGGATGAGGTGAATCATAGAATTGATGAGGAGAAAAAGGTGAGTGGAGCACTTCGGAGTCTGTGGAGACAAAGAACTTTGTCCATGGAAGTAAAGAGGGAAATGTATGAGAGTATAGTTATACCAACACTCTTATATGGGTGTGAAGCATGGGTGATGAATGTTGCAACGAGGAGAAGGCTGGAGGCAGTGGAGATGTCATGTCTGAGGTCAATGTGTGGTGTGAATACAGTGGTCCCTCGGTTTTCGTGCATCTCCAAACTCGAACATTAATGTAAGTGTATTTTTGTAAGTGCTGTTGCAAGTGTATTTTTGGGGGTCTGAAATAGACTAACCTACGTGTCATTATTTCTTAAGGAAGTAAATTCGTTCGGTAATGGCACTTGAGCAGCATTCTGGAACGAATTTTCGGCAAAAACCGAGGGACCACTGTATATGCAGAGAATTCGGAGTTTGGAAATTAGGAGGAGGTGCGGGATTACCAAAACTATTATCCAGAGAGCTGAGGAGGGGTTGTTGAGGTGGTTCAGACATGTAGAGAGAATGGAACGAGACAGAATGACTTCGAGTGTATAAATCTGTAGTGGAGGGAAGGCGGGGTAGGGGTCGGCCTAGGAAAGGTTGGAGGGAGGGTAAAGGAGGTTTTGTGTGCGAGGGCTTTACTTCCAGCAAGCATGTGTGAGCGTATTTGATAGGAGTGAATGGAGACAAATGGTTTTTAATACTTGACGTGCTGTTGGAGTGTGAGCAAAGTAACATTTATGAAGGGATTCAGGGAAACCGGCAGGCCGGACTTGAGTCCTGGAGATGGGAAGTACAGTGTCTGCACTCTGAAGGAGGGGTGTTAATGTTGCAGTTTTATAACTGTAGTGTAAAGCACCCCTCTGGCAAGACAGTGATGGAGTGAATGAGAAAGAAAGTTTTTTTTTTTCGGGACACCCTACCTTGGTGGGAAACGGCTGATGTGTTAATAATAAAAAAAATAAAAAAATTGCTTTGTAAATTAAACCTGCGCAGAATATAAAATACTGTTGAAATCTTAGTAAAAATTGATTTGTAAAATGATCTCATTTAACTTTTCTTTTCCAGATGGTGTTTACAGTGTCAGTACTGTAGTAAACATACCATGCTGACACCCAGTGTCAGCACACTGAAGAAAATGACAAAAGTGCTGAGATCAGCTAGTGTCAGCATCAAGTTTAGTAAGGCATCCAACACTGTCTGAATTACTGAGTACAACTGTTGTCTACACCATCTGAAATACTGAAGACAACTACTGTCAGCAACAATTAACTTAATATATGATGACATAAGGTTTGTTTATGGAATATTTAAAGTTATACAACCTACACTAACACCCACTTATACAACTTACACGACCTACCTCAGCACCGGTGCCACTTAACTTACATGACCTACCTCAGCACTGGTGCCACTTAACTTACATGACCTACCTCAGCACCCACTTACACAACCTGCCTCAGTTATTTTAAAACTTATTAAAGTAAAAGAGTTCACACATTACTGACACTTAATACATTATTTATTAAAATTGTAATATTTGATAGTGGATACAAACCTCTTTGTAAATATTTTCTGACAATATATTGTCTTCTAAATTTGTGTTTGTTACAAGAGTTTGTATGAAAAGAATTAACTGTAAGTTGTCCAATATTTTTTTTCAGAAAAACCTTCACTGTAGACGGTATTAAATGTGAGACAATATAGAGAGTACAAAATGTGAAGTACAGTAAGTGTATTGTTATGTGAAATACAGTAAGTGTATTTTTGTGTGAAATACAGTAAGTGTATTGTTATGTGAAGTACAGTAAGTGTATTGTTGTGTGAAATACAGTAAGTGTATTGTTATGTGAAGTACAGTAAGTGTATTGTTATGTGAAGTACAGTAAGTCTATTGTTATGTGAAGTACAGTAAGTCTATTGTTATGTGAAGTACAGTAAGTCTGTTATGTGTTGAAAACTTGAAATATATCAAATAGAGGCAACATGAAGGTAATGAAGAAACTCCATCAGTGTTCTGTTTGTGATAAAGTTTTTCCAACTAATTCTAAACTCTTAAGACATAACTATACTCATACAGGAGAGAAGCCATATCAGTGTTCAGTGTGTCTGAAAGACTTTGCTACAAAACCCTCACTAAAACAACATCAGAGAGTTCATACAGGAGAGAAACCATTTCAGTGTTTAGTATGTCTGAAAGACTTTGCTACAAAAGCCTCACTAAATCAACATCAGGTAGTTCATACAGGAGAGAAACCATTTCAGTGTTTAGTGTGTCTGAAAGACTTTACTCTTAAATCCTCACTAAAACAACATCAGAGAATTCATACAGGAGAGAAACCATTTCAGTGTTTAGTGTGTCTGAAAGCCTTTGCTAGGAAATCCTTACTAAATATACATGAGAGAGTTCATACAGGAGAGAAACTATTTCATTGTTCAGAGTGTTTGAAAGTCTTCACTGATAAATCCTCACTAAACAAACATCAGAGAATTCATACAGGAGAGAAACCATTTCAGTGTTCAGTGTGTTTGAAAGCCTTTGTTAGAAAATCCTTACTAAATATACATGAGAGAGTTCATACAGGAGAGAAGCCATTTTGTTGTTCAGAGTGTTTGAAAAGCTTCATTGATAAATTCTCACTAAAACAACATGAGAGAGTTCATACAGGAGAGAAACCATTTCATTGTTCAGTGTGTCTGAAAGCCTTTGCTAGAAAATCTTTACTAAGCAAACATGAGAGAGTTCATACAGGAGAGAAGGACTATCAGTGCTCAGTGTGTACACAACAATTTTCAGTAAAATGTTCTCTAGTGAGACACATGAAGACTCATACAGAAGAAAAAACACACGAGTGTCCAGAGTGTCAGAAAGTATTTTCAAGTGACTCTGTTTTAGTTAAGCACATGATACTTCATAAAGATCATGGACCATACAAGTGTTCAAGGTGTCTGGAAATTTTTCCCCATAAAACTAACTTAGTAAATCATATGATAACTCACTTGAAAGAGAATACATAGCAATGTGAATGTTTTAAAAACTTTTAAAGAAAATATCATCTTGTAAAACCTCAGGAAAGTGTTTCCTAGTGGTCACCAGAGTGTACTGGGGTCATCTGACTCAGAGGTGCCACAAGGTCAAGTATAGATGTACAGTGGTACCCCGAGTTTCGCCATAATTTGTTCCAGAAGGCTGTTCAAGTGCTGTTACTGAACGAATTTGTTCCTATAAGGAATAATGTAAATTAGAATAGTCCATTTCAGACCCCCAAAAATACACATACAAACGCAATTACAAATACATAATACACTTACATAATTGTTCGAGTTGGAGACTTTACGAACTCGGGTACCACTGTAGTTGTGTTTCTGCATGCTATCTAAATTACAAGCATGAGTACATACTCAGTGTATCAGGGCCAAGCACAATTGTTAGTCGACTGACATTTTAATTTTGAATGGCATCAGTTCTAGGAGTCCAGTATGGAAAATGGTGTGGAAATTGGCAGGCAGGTACTCACCTGAATCAATTCCAGTCCTTAACATTGCTGGTACAGAATTATACCAGATTAAGCTGATGTTGCAGTTTATAAAGTATGTCATATTGTTCATATTTTCCTTGTGCACACCTGTCTCCTGCTTTACATTATTCTAAATTCCTCTTGGAATTTACTTCTATACTTTATCTCTTGTCATTAAAATATATGTTTTATGTTTTATTATTATTATTATTATTATTATGTACAATCCTTGAACTTGTATCAACATTCTTTAACCCTTTCGGGGTCGGTGCCGTACTAGACGTTTACGAGCAGGGGTTGGTGCCGTACTAGTACGCGTAAATTCTAGCGGCTTCAAATTAAGCAGGAAACGGCTGGTAGGCCTACATATGAAAGAATGGGTCTATGTGGTCAGTGTGCGCAGTATAAAAAAATCCTGCACCACACACTGCATAATGAGAAAAAACTCCGACCGTTTTTTTCGTTTAAAACAGCGACTTTGCAGTCTATTTTCGTATGGTATTTATTGATGTATTCTCGTTTTCTTGGTCTCATGTGATAGAATGGAAGATATATTACAGAAATAGAGATGATTTTGATTGGTTTGACAATGACAAGTACCTTGAAATTGAGCTCAAAATAGCGAAAATGTTCGATTTTTGCCAATGTTCAAGAGTAAACAAATCACACCATGCGTCTAATACACATCAACTGGCGAGTCTAACATTCTTGCACAAGTGCGCTGATATTATTTATACCATTTTTACAATGATGCAGTTGTATACATAACAGTAAATCTTCTATTTTTGTGAGAATAAAAATTCAAAATGGAAAGCAAAAGTAATGTAAGAGGGGCCTGGAGACTTGACTAATGAACAGAGAAGATGTTATTTTAGTTCCAGGAATGTCTGCCTTGTTTATTCTGGACCCTATTTTGAAATTGGCATCATTTGAAATTTGTGTGAAATTGGCCAAAGTCATTTTCTGACCACTATTTTGGGTAGTTGAAATTGGTAAATAGGCGGTTTCTTGTACTCAATCGATAGAAGAAATGGAGTTTGGTGTCGTTATGATCGGAAAAAGATTCTCTACCATTTCATAAGAATTTTTTTGTTTTCAAAATTTTTTCGACCCTGAGAACTTGTTTCCGAGAAGGCCTGTCGACCCCCAAAGGGTTAAGTGACAGCCTATTACAGCTGGTCTTGATGGTTTACATGTTTTCATAAATATGATTATAATGAATTACCCAAGATGTACTGACTAAAATTATATACGTACTAGGTCTAATAGTACAGTGGTCCCTCAGTT
>WNWK01059848.1:0-10088 GCA_009830355.1 Cherax destructor
GAAATAAAACATAATTAGAAAAAGGGGTGGGAACCCTTTTTGGGTATTTTCAAGGAGAGGAGTTGGAAATAAAAGTGTCCGGGGCAATTGGTGTCAATTGCAGGCTAGACAAATACTGTAAGGAAAATGCAGTAACATTCATTGACAACTGGGACCTCTTCTATGGCAGAAATGACATGTATGCCAGGGATAAGGGTTCACTTATCTAAGTCTGGGATGGGGCACTGGCAACTGCAGTGGAGGGAGCTGTTAGGGCTTTACACTAGTAAAAGTTAGTGGTATGGGTTTTGGGGTAAAAACAGTGAAGTCCAAGTGTAGTAATATTATGAGTTCTAGGGGAACTAGGAAAGCCAGGGGCACTAGGTGACAAGGAAAGTAATAGGTATAGTGGAAAACAGAAATGAGCAGGAAGGGTAAAGAGAAAGGAGGGTTTTTAAATATATGTTATAGTAATTGTCGTAGTGCAGAAATAAGATGGATGAATTGAGATAAGTTGCAAGTGCATGTATTATTGATGTTTTTGCATTAACTGAGATGTGGTTTAATATGAAAAATCGGACATGCCTGCTGAATGTCACATTCAGGGTTTTAAATTGTTCCAAGTAGACAGAAGTATCAAGAAGGGGGTGGGTGGCACTCTATGTCCGTGATCATTTAAATTGTTGCATAAAACGGGTATAAAGTCTGAAATAACACATACAGAGTCTGTCTGATATAATTTTCAGAGGGGTGTGAAAAATTGATTTTAGGGTGATATACCGTCCTCCAAACTTAGATAGGAACATGGGAGACTACTTTGGGAGGAAATTGTTAAGGCCACAAGGCACGATAACGTAAATTTAGGGGACTCTAACTTTAGTCAAATTGATTGGAATTTCTTGACAGGTAATTTAGAATCTGCGACTTTTTAGAAGTAGTTCAGGATTGTTTTTTGAAGCGTTTGCGACAGAACCTACAAGGAAAATAACCTACTTGACTTGGTTCTGCAAACAAGGAAACCCTGATAATAATTTAGAAATAACAGAGGAACTCGGCACAAGCGACCACAAGTCAATTACCTTTAGCATCGAATGGATGTATGATAGTAGGGATAATTCAGTAACGGGCCCAGATTTTCACTTAGCAGATTATAATGGGCTTAGAGAACACATGTCAACTGTGGACTGGGTAACGAAGAGAGCTATCAATATGACAGCTTTCTTAACACTATACAGCTGCCCAAAGAACATTTATCCCGTATAAAGAAATTAGATAATAATAATAATAATATAATATTTTTATTTCGTTGAAAGTTACAAGTATACATAGGTATTGGTAGTTACAATTATAAAACTGTAATGCAAGGAGAGCCCGGCATGCCATGGCATTAGGGGCACTTAGTTAAAGACTTATTCACTATGTACATAATACTAGATAAATTGATTGAGTTTATTCTAAGTTATATATTATTTCAAATTACAATATGATTATACTATACTATTAAAAAGACAATACTAGAGAAATTGGTGAGTTTATTCTAGTGGTATATTTTATATCAAATTACAATATGTTGATGCTATATTAGTAAAATAACAATACTAGAGAGGGGAGGAGGAGGAGGTGTTGATTCACCTGGAAATCTCCCGGCCCGGGTCTTTACCAGATGGCGACCCGGCTTCGGCTCCCTGGCGTGGGATAGCAGAGCTGAAGTCTCCCATGGGAGGGGGTACCCCTCAGCGGTGAGACCAACTGGTCCCAGGCCTAGCCATATTCGCCCACAAGCACGAGGCAGGTAGGTAGATGTGCCAGGCCCCTCTGGTCTGCCACCTTCCCGCCCCAAGGAGGCTGACGGGAAGGACAGGCTTGCGAGCCGCAGATGGTAGCAAGCTCCAGCCTTGGCACCTACCCTGCCCTAGAAGGGCTGGGCATGGTGAACGACCCGATACTAGAGAAATTTATTGAGTTTCTTCTAGTTATATATTTTATTTCAAATTAACAATGATGATACTATACTATTAAAAATGACAATATGGTGATATGAAATTGGAACAAGTGTTAAGGAGGATGACAATATAAAACTGAGATTATCTTAAGTAAAATAACATTGGGTTTGAAAGTTTGTTACAGTATGAGTATTTAGTATAGGGTGAGTAGGTGATTTTTGAGAAGAGTCTTGAATTGATTTTCCGACAAGGTTAACTTAATATTTACTGGTAATGAATTCCAGATTCTGGGGCCCTTTATGTGCATAGAATTTTTACATTGGGTGGTATGGACTCGGGGTATGTCAAATAGTGGCTAAAGCTCTCGCTTCACACGGCGAGGGCCAGGGTTCGATTCCCAACCAGGGCAGAAACATTGGGCGTGTTTCTTTACACCTGTTGTCTATGTTCCCCATCAGTAAAATGGGTACCTGGGTGTTAGTCGACTGGTGTGAGTCGCATCCTGGGACACTGACCTAATCTGCCCGAAATGCTCAGCATAACAAGGGACTTTCTATATAGTATGTCATTGATGTCAGCTAGGTCTGTATACCATGTACATGTACTTGTAGCAAATAAAGATATATATATAGTGATCTGTGTCTTGTGTCGTGGTTGTGGGACATATTAAAGTTGTTGAGGAGAATTCTGAGCGCAGGGTTGATATTAGCATGTAGAGTTTTATGTATGTAGTAGGCACATGAATAGGTATGAATGTTTTTTACGGTGAGTAGTTTTAAAGTTTTGAATATAGGTGGAGTATGCTGTCTAGAGTGGGAATTTGTTATCATCCTGACTGCAGCCTTTTGCTGGGTTATGAGTGGTCTAAGGTGATTTAATGTTGTTGAGCCCCATGCACAGATTCCATAGGTGAGATAAGGGTAGATAAGAGAATGATATAGTGCAATGAGAGCTGGTTGAGGCACATAATAGCGTATCTTAGATAATATGCCTACTGTCTTTGAGATTTTCTTGGAAATTTGTTGTATGTGTGTTTGGAATTTAAGACTACTGTCAAGGTGGATTCCTAGGAATTTTCCCTATGTGAGTCTTGTGATGGGTGAACCATTGAGCGTTATGTTAAGTGGAACATTTGTGGCTTTGTTTCCAAACTGAATGAAGTAGGTCTTGTCAGTATTGAGAGTAAGTTTGTTTGTCTTCATCCATGTTGATATTTTCTGTAATTCGGCATTAACAGTGTTGGCCAGTATAACTGGATTTGGGTGAGAGAAGACATATGTTGTGGCATCTGCAAATAATATGGGTTTGAGTAGTTGTGATGCATTCGGTAGGTCGTTTATGTAAATGAGGAATAGGAGTGGCCCCAGGACACTTTCTTGTGGGACTCTGACTGTAATTTGTTGTGTGGAAGAGTTCTTTCCATTTGTGTACACGTACTGGCTTCTGTTGCTAAGGTACGACTTTAGGTACTAGTTGAGTGGGTGCCCCCTAATACCATAGTGTGCTAATTTTGTGAGCAATAAATCATTTTCGACTGTATCAAATGCTTTGCGTAGGTCTATGAAGATTCCCAGCGGACTTTCTTTCTTCTCAAGTGCGGTGTATATTAACTCTAACATGTGTGTTATAGCATCATTTGTGCTCTTGTTAGTCCTGAATCCAAATTGACAGGGGTTGAGTACATTGTGTGAGACGAGGTAGGAATAGATCTGTCTATGAATTAATTTTTCGAAGATTTTAGAAAGCAGTGGTAAATTTGAGATTGGTCTATAATTATTCAAGTCAGTTTGATCACCTTTTTTTGTGGATCGGGGTGACCCTAGCTATTTTGAGAATTGATGGGAAGGTAGAAGATTCAATGGATTTATTGAATAATGCTGCTATAATTGGTGACAGTATCTACCTGGAGTCTACCTGGAGAGAATTCCAGGGGTCAACGCCCCCGCGGCCCGGTCTGTGACTAGGCCTCCTGTTGGACCAGAGCCTGATCAACCAGGCTGTTACTGCTGGCCGCACGCAGTCCAACGTACGAACCACAGCCCGGCTGATCAGGTACCGACTTGAGGTGCCTGTCCAGTGCCTGCTTGAAGACAGCCAGGGGTTTGTTGGTAATCTCCCTGATGTATGCTGGGAGGCAGTTGAACAATCTTGGGCCCTCACACTTATTGTGTTGTCCCTCAACGTGCTAGTGGCACCCTGCTCTTCATTGGGGGATGTTACATCGCCTGCCGAGTCTTTTGCTTTCGTAGGGAGTTATTTTTGTGTGCAAGTTTGGTACTAAGCCCTCGAGAATTTTCCATGTGTATATAATAATGTATCTCTCCCGCCTGCGTTCTAGAGAGTACAGGTTTAGGAACTTCAAGCGTTCCCAGTAGTTGAGGTGGTTTATCACACTTATGCGTGCAGTGAAGGTTCTCTGCACATTTTCAAGGTCAGCAATTTCACCCGCCTTGAAAGGTGCAGTTAGTGTGCAGCAATATTCCAGCCTAGATAGAACAAGCGATCTGTAAAGTGTCAACATGGGCTTGGCATCCCTGGTTTTGAAGGTTCTCATTATCCATCCTGTCATTTTTCGAGCAGATGCAATTGCTACATTGTTATGGTCCTTGAAGGTGAGATCCTCTGACATGATCACTCCCAGGTCTTTGACATTAGTTTTCGCTCTATTGTGTGGTTGGAATTAGTTTTGTACTCCGATGAGATTTTAATTTCTTCACGTTTTCCGTATCTGAGTAATTGAAATTTCTCATCATTGAACTTCATATTGTTTTCTGCAGCCCATTTAAAGATTTGGTTGATGTCTGCTTGGAGTCTTGCAGTGTTTTCAACGCTGGACACTGCAATTGGTCTGTAGTTCTTTGCTATTGCTTTACTGCCCCCTTTGTGGAGCGGGGCTATGTCTGTTGTTTTTAGTAGCTGCGGACGATCCCAGTGTCTGTGAAGCTTTTTTGTACATAAAGGGTGGTAAGCTGTTTATGTCTCCTGCTTTGTTTTCAAGGGTGTTGATTATGAGCGAGACTTCAATTGGGTTGGTAGGAGCTAGGAATAGTGTATTAGGGTAGGTGTTTGTGAGGTAGTCTGTTGGACGGGTGTTCGAGCTTGGGATTTTACTCGCTAGATTCTTTCCTATGGTGGAGAAGAAAACATTAAGTCTGTTTGCTGTCTCAGTTGGTGAGAGTAAGGGTTCATCTGTTTTTGATAATTTGATGGTATTGTTCGTGGATATCTTTTTATTTCCTAGAATTGCAGATAGGGTCTTCCAGGTCTTTTTCATATCACCTTTTATGTTCTGGAGTCTGTTCTCATAATACTATTTTTTTGATCTCCTTATCAGGCTGGTAAGGATTGATGAGTAGCGTTTGGATTGTTCTCTGGTTATTAGACCCCTTCTGTATTGTTTTTCATATTGGTGCCTTTTGTTAATGGATTTAAGGATGCTGGGTGTTAGCCAGGGATTGTTAAGTCTCTTAGCTGTGATCTGTTTAGTTTTTTTCGGGCAATGTCTGTTATAGAGGTTGTGTGTTTTTTTTAAGAAAGTTCTTGATGCATTCATTAGTATCTGAATATGTTTCTAATTCATTAAACCAGTCAATGTTCGTCATAGCTGATATAAAATTATTAACAGCTGACTCATTATGTAGTCTGAAGGTAACTTTTGTAATTTCTTGGGGCAAAATGCCTAGGTTAGTTATGAGAAAGGTAGGGTAGTGGTCTGTGGTGTTGTCTGTGATTGTGCCTGATTTTAGAGGGGATATAGTGTTAGTCCAGATGTGGTCTAATAACGAGGTACTATTCTCAGAGATTCTTGTAGATTTTGATATTGTTGGTAGTAAGAAGCAGTTGATCATAGTGTTTGTGAATTCAGTTACCTGTGGGTCCTGGTCATGTAGGAGATTTATGTTGAAATCTTCTGTGAGCAGCAAATGATCTTTGTTAAGGCGTGAATCCATTATCAGGTTTCCTAGTTTTTCACTAAAGTGGCGGATGTTTGACTGTGGTAATCTGTAGATGTTTATCACTGTGAGGGGTTTTTGCAGGTCTTTTGATTTAAATTTAGCTATAATATATTCTCCATGCTCATCCCTTGTGCAAGAGTTTTTGATACATTCAAGTTGATCTGTATAATATATTGCTATTCCACCCCCTCGCTGGTCTGTCCTACAGTTGTGAATAGCTGTGTAACCTGGGATGCCATAGACACCTGTAGTATCAGGCTTTAGCCAGGTCTCAGTGAGTGTGATGATTGACATATTGGACTGTAGGGATTGGAGTAGTGCTGTGAGGTCATCATAATGTTTGCTCAAAGATCTAACATTGTAATTGAAGATAGTTATGTTATTGTTGGCTCTGAGTAATGTCTTTGTTTGATCTGCTGTGTAATAGTTACAGTTGCTGTTGGAGTCATGTAAGTCATTTAATAATAGGTTGATATCAGGATCAATGCCTGTAATCGTAGGATTTAAACAAACAAAACAAAACAAACAAATTTTATTTCATTGCAGATTACATGGGTATCGGAAGTTACAATGTAAATTGAGTGCAAGGAGAGCCACTGACATGCCATGGCATTAGGGGCAGCTTATTCTAGTCCTTAAAAACTATGTACTTAATATTAGAGAAATTTATTGAGTTTATTCTAGTTAAAAATTATTTTCAAAATTACAATATGATGAAATTTTACTGTTTAAATTATTATATAATGATATTAGATATTAGATTGTTACAGGTGTTAAGATTCTTGAATGATAATATGGAATTGAGATTATCTTAAGGAAAATAACATTGAGCATTTTTGACATTAACTTATAATATAGTAGGGGTAACATAATAGTAACATATTATTAAAAATTGAGATTATCGTATAGGAAAATAATAATGAGCATTTTTCAAAGTAGTTTATAGTATGATCATTTAGGTTTGGGTGAGTAGGTGGTTTTTGAGTTGAGTCTTAAATTGATTTTCAGACAAGATTATCTTAATATTTACTGGTAATGAATTCCAGATTCTGAGGCCCTTATGTGCATAGAATTTTTACATAGGTTGATATGAACACGGGGTATATCAAAAAGTGATCTGTGTCTTGTGTTGTGGTCATGGGTCCTATTAAAGTTGGTGAGGAGAGTTTTGAGCAGAGGGTTTATATTAGAGTGTAAAGTTTTATATATGTAGTAGGCACAAGAGTAAGTATGAATGTTCTTTACGGTGAGTAGTTTGAGACTTTCGAATATTGGTGGAGTATGCTGTCTAGAGGGAATTTGTTATCATTCTGACTGCGGCCTTTTGTTGTGTTATGAGTGGTCTAAGGTGATTTAACGTTGTTGATCCCCATGCACAGATGCCATAGGTGAGATACGGGTAGATAAGTGAATGATATAGTGCAAGGAGAGCTGATTGAGGCACATAATAGCGTATCTTTGATAATATGCCTACTGTCTTCGAGATTTTCTTGGAAATTTGTTGTATATGTGTTTGGAATTTAAGGCTACTGTCAAGGTGGATTCCTAGAATTTTCCCTATGTGAGTCTTGTGATGGGTGAACCATTGAGTGTTATGTTAAGTGGAACATTTGTGGCTTTGCTTCCAAACTGTATGAAGTAGGTCTTGTCAGTATTGAGAGTAAGCTTGTTAGTCGTCATCCATGTTGATATTTTCTGTAATTCGGCATTAACAGTGTTGGCTAGTATGACTGGATTTGGGTGAGAGAAGACATATGTTGTGTCATCTGCAAATAAAATGGGTTTGAGTAGTTGTGATGCATTCGGTAGGTCATTTATGTAAATGAGGAATAGGAGTGGCCCCAGGACACTTCCTTGAGGACTCCGACTGTAATTGGTTGTGTGGAAGAGTTCGCTCCATTTGTGTACACGTATTGGCTTCTGTTGGTGGGTATGATTTTAGGTAGTTGAGTGGGTGCCCCCTTATACCATAATGTGCTTATTTTGTGAGCAGTAAATCATGGTCGACTGTATCAAAAGCTTTGCGGAGATCAATGAAGATTCCCAGTGGGACTTCTTTTTTCTCAAGTGCTGTATATATTAACTCCAACATGTGCGTAATAGCATCGTTTGTGCTCTTGTTTGTCCTGAATCCAAATTGACAGGGTTGAGTACATTTGTGAGACGAGGTAGGAATAGATTTGTCTATGAATTAATTTTTCGAAGATTTTAGAAAGCAATGGTAAATTAGAATTCTATAACTAGACTTGAGAACAATGGATTATGCTAAACTTAATGATATGGTTCTAGATTAAAGTCTTACTTACTAATGGATTAATACAATTATGAGCAAGTGTTTACAGTAATTTTTCACAGTGATATAGAATATTTGAATGATGTTAATGATATACTAATTGAACTGGCTAATGAATGGTTAGAATAACTTCAATGACTAGTATTAAATTGATATGGAAATTTTTTTTTTGATCAAGTAGAAATGACCCAAAATGGATGAATAATAGGCTCAAGTATCTTTTAGGGCAGAGGAAAGGAATTTATAGGCGCATAAAAAGAGGTGAGGGTCATCTTATAAATCAGTATACTGACATTAAGAGGGACGTTAAAAAGGGTATAAGAAAAGCTAAACGGGACTATGAAATTAAAGTTGCTAGGGATTCAAAAACTAACCCAAAACGTTTTTTCCAGGTTTATAGAACAAAAGTTAGGGATAAGATAGGTCCCCTTAAAAATAACTCTGGGCATCTTACTGACAAGGATAATGATATGTGCTCTATTTTTAATAATTATTTTCTCTCTGTTTTCACACAGTAAGACACTAATAATATCCCAGTAATTAATTTTTAAAGTGGCCCTGAAGAAGATAAATTATGTAATATTACAGTCACTAGTGAAATGGTTATGAAACAACTAGACCGACTGAAACAAAATAAATCGCCGGGTCCTGATGAGCTTTTAGCAAGGGTTCTTAAGGAATGCAAAATGGAACTCTGTGATCCATTATCTAACATTTTTAATTTATCTCTTCAAACAGGTGTAGTGTCTGATATGTGGAAGATGGCTAATGTAATTCCTATTTTTAAAGCAGGGGACAAGTCACTACCGTCAAATTATCCCAATAAGCCTGACCTCTATTGTAGGCAAATTACTAGAGTCAGTTATAGCTGATATTATTAGAAGCCATCTAGATAACCATAACTTGATTAACGATACTCAGCATGGATTCAGAGGCCGTTCCTGCCTATCTAATTTATTAACCTTCTTTAGTAAGCTTTTGAGGCTGTTGATCACGATAAAGAATTCGATATTGTTTATTTAGATTTTAGTAAGGCTTTTGATAGAGTACCGCACCAGAGACTGTTAAAGAAGTGGCAGCTCATGGCATTTGGGGAAAAGTGCTGTCGGGATCGAGTCATGGCTCCCAATAGAAGCAGAGAGTGTGCATAAATGGGTTAAATCCAAATTGGGATCTGTAACAATGGTGTTCCACAGGGATACGTCTTAGCCCGTTGTCGCTTATAATATATATCAATGACCTTGATGAGGGAATTACTAGTGATATGAGCAAATTGTCGATGACACGAAGATAGGTAGGATAATTGATTCAAATGTAGATGTCAAGAAACTTCAGGATGATTTAGACAAACTCCATGTAGATAAATGCAAGGTTCTGAAGCTCGGGAGTGTCCATAACCCAAGCACTTATAAGTTAAATAATGTAGAACTTTAGCCAAAAGAGTGCAAAAGGATTTGGGGGGTTTTGGTAAGCAGCCTTAAACCAAGACAGCAATGCCTAAGGGTATGTAATAAGGCAAACAGATTACTGGGATTTATATCAAGAATGTAACAACAGAAGTCGCAGCTCAGTTCTGGGCTCCATATTACAGAATGGATATTAATTGTTAGAAAATATTCAGCGTAGAATGACTAAATTAATACATAGCATTAGAAATCTTCCGTATGAAGAAAGATTGAAGACCCTAAAATTACATTCACTTGTAAGACTAAGAATGAGGGGAGACATGATCGAGGTATACAAGTGGAAAATGAGTATTAACAAAGGGGATATAAATAAGGTCTTGAGGATATCTCCAAGAGAGAACTCGCAAATGGATTTAAATTAGATAAGTTTAGATTTAGAAAAGGGTATAGGGAAAATATTGGTTTGGGAAAAAGGGTAGTTGATGAGGGGCAGTCTGCCTTTTGGGGTTTT
>WNWK01059849.1:0-10088 GCA_009830355.1 Cherax destructor
TTAGAGGAATCTGAAACCAAGACAACAGTGCATAAGTGTTCGCAATAAAGCTAACAGAATCCTTGGCTTCATATCAAGAAGTATAAATAATAGAAGTCCTCAGGTTGTTCTTCAACTCTATATATCTTTGGTTAGGCCTCATTTAGATTATGCTGCACAGTTCTGGTCACCGTATTACAGAATGGATATAAATGCACTGGAAAACGTACAGAGGAGGATGACAAAGTTGATCTCATGTATCAGAATTCTTCCCTATGAAGATAGACTGAGGGCCCTGAATCTGCACTCTCTAGAAAGGCGTAGAATTAGGGGAGATGTGATTGAGGTGTATAAATGGAAAACAGGAATAAATAAAGTGGATGTAAATAGCGTGCTGAAAATATCCAGCGAAGACAGGACTCGCAGCAATGGTTTCAAGTTGGAAAAATTCACATTCAGGAAGGATATAGGAAAGCACTGGTTTGGTAATAGAGTTGTGGATGAGTGGAACAAACTCCCAAGTACCGTCATAGGTTAGATAAATATATGAGTGGGTGTGGGTGGGTGTGAGTTGGAACTGACTAGCTTGTGTTACTAGGTCAGATGCTGTACTAATTGCTTAAGTGGAAGTGACCTGACTACCTGGAGTTTACCTGGAAAGGGTTAACTCCAGGTGGTCGGGTCAAAGCAGGGGAGTGATGGACATGCCTTGCATGGGTCAGTAGGCCTGCTGCAGTGTTCCTTTTTTCTTATGTTCTTATGTTCAACAGGTGTGGGATTAAGAGATAAAGAATCATATTTATATACCTGGAGAGGGTTTTGGGGGTCGACGCCCCCGCGACCCGGTCTGAAACCAGGCCTAGTGTTGGATCAAGGTCTGATCAATCAGGCTGTTACTGCTGGCCGCACGGAAACTGACGTACGAACCACAGCCCGGCAGGTCAGGTACTGACTTTAGGTGCCTGTCCAGTGTCTTCTTGAAGACAGCCACAGATCTATTGGTAATCCCCCTTATGAATGCTGTTGTCTCTCAGTGTACTCGTGGCGCCCCTGCTTTTCATTGCGGGAATATTGCATCTACTGCCGAGTCTTTTCCTTTCATAGGTAGTGATTTTCGTGTGCAAGTTTGGTACTAATCCATCTAGGATTTTCCAAGTGTATATTATCACGTATCTCTCTTGCCTGCATTCCAGGGAATACAAATCAAGGGACTTCAACCGTTCCCAGTAATTTACGTGCTTTATCGTACTTATGTGTGCCGTGAAAATTCTTTGTACTCTCTCCAGGTCAGCAATTTCGCCAGCGTTGAAGGGGGCCGTTAGTGTACAGCAGCATTCCAGCCTAGAAAGAACATGCGATTTAATATATGATATATATGATATATATATGATATATATATATATAATATATATATATATATATATATATATATATATATATATATATATATATATATATATATATATATATATATATATATATATATATATATATCTATTAATAAAGCATTTATATGTATGTATGTGTGTATTTAGGATGGTGGTAGGAGAAGTGGAATATTCAACGGCTTCAGGAAGAAATCCAAATATTCTTCCTTGATGCCTTTTTATCCACTTCTCCGAGGCTATGGGTCCCACAATTTGCACCAGAGGTGGACCCCATCCTTCTTGTAAAAAAAAAAAAAAAAATATATATATATATATATATATATATTTTATATATATATATATATATATATATATATATAGTGCCGAATAAGCAAAACTTGCGATTTTGGCTTAAACAGCAACGCTCTTCTTTCCGAATAAGGCAAGCGATAATTTGTGTATGCAATAATTTCGCAAAAATCATTCTGAACCTAACGAAAAAATACATTTCATTGTGTTTGTTTATTATTCAATTATAGTAAACTTATCTCAAATATATTTAGTTGAATTACGCTAAATAAAATTGCGCTCGTTATAATAAGGTTAGGTAAGTTTTCTGAGGTTCTTTTGGTAAAAAATTATTAAATTTTACATAAACATAAATGAAAAAATATATCTTTAAACGTATAAGAGAAAATTTTTAGAAAGGACCTAATTTTAAATGATTACTTCCTAATTGACCAGAGTTACCTATTCGGCACACACATAAAAACACACACACACACACACACACACACACACACACACACACACACACACACACACACACACACACACACACACACACACAATATTTATATATATATATATATATATATATATATATATATATATATATATATATATATATATATATATATATATATATATATATATATATATATATATATTATGGGACATGCATACGCAAATGCATGCGTATGTCAATACATACACTCAAAGCACACATACATGCATGTATACATAATCATAGATACTTATATACATACGCACACGCATACAGATCTTCACATTTTGCTGTATTAGAATTTTATGACTATCCTGCCCTATTCCTTTAACGTGGATCGATGTAGAGGGGGCTGAGCTTATGATATACGGGGTTACATTTTTTATGTCATTGAGGTGGAGGACTTTGGGCTTATGGAATACCTTTCACGGATCATTGTGGTAGAGAGCCCATGGATGAAGATATACAAGGACATCATCCTCTGTTCATTGAGGTGGAGAAGGCCCGACTTACGAGATATTGGGACAATTTTCGGATCGCGCAGCGACCAAAACACTTGTAGTTACCACAGTATAAGGTACCTACCTCTCCTTCAGTCTTACAACAGAGTGTTGATGAGTAAATGTTTATATGTTAGAATGTTTTGTACGAGGCATTATGAAGTGGTGTTGGCAAGGGCTAGATAGTAAGGAACATGGTGGGTCTCTGAGTTACAGATTGGATCTCTGTGTTGCAGAGTGGGTCTCTGTGTTGCAGGGAGGATCTATATGTTGCAGGGTGTTTTTTTATGTTGCAAGATGGGTCTCTGTGTTGCAGAGTGGAGTCTATGTGTTGCAGGGAGGATCTCTGTGTTGCAGAGTGGGGTCTATGTGTTGCAGTGTGGGTCTCTGTTTTTCGGTGAGGGTCTCTATGTTGCAGACTGGGTCTTTGTGTTGCAGAGTGGATCTTTGTGTTGCAGGATGGATCTCTGTGTTGCAGAGTGGGACTCTGTGCTGCAGTGAGGGTCTCTGTGTAGATGAATGGTTCAGAGAACCGACAAGTTATAAATTAGACACATATGCAACACTTGAGTATCTTTATTGAGGAAACGTTTCGCCACACAGTGGCTTCATCAGTCCAATACAAAGTAGAAAGGTGTAAGGAGAGGAGGAGTTTGAGGTAATCAGTCCCTTGGCCTGGAGTCGATGTGTTCAGTCCATCAATCTTGTAGAAAGTACAGCACATGTCCGTAGAGGTGGCTTATATACTGTAGTCAGGTGAGGCGAAGCAGGAGGAGGCGGGGGTCATAGTGGTACCATCCACTAGTCGAAGTAGGTCTTCGTTCAAAGGTTGGACAAGTGTTGAAGAATTCGTTTGTATCAAGATCCAAGATGTTGCTGTGTCAGACAGGATATTGATGAATGGTTCAGAGAACCGACAAGTTATAAATTAGACATATGCAACACTTGAGTATCTTTATTGAGGAAACGATTCGCCACACAGTGGCTTCATCTGTCCAATACAAAGTAGAAAGGTGTAAGGAGAGGAGGAGTTTGAGGTAATCAGTCCCTCGGCCTGGATTCTACAGTATATAAGCCACCTCTACGGCCTTATGCTGCACTTCCAACAAGATTGATGCACTGAACACATCGACTCCAGGCCGAGGGACTGATTACCTCAAACTCCTCCTCTCCTTACACCTTTCTACTTTGTATTGGACTGATGAAGCCACTGTGTGGCGAAACGTTTCCTCAATAAAGATACTCAAGTGTTGCATATGTGTCTAATTTATAACTTGAGGGTCTCTGTGTTGCAGTGAGGGTCTCTGTGTTGCAGTGAGGGTCCCTGTGTTGCAGAATGGGTCTCTGTGTTGCAGAGTCGGTCTTTGTGTTGCAGGGAGGATCTCTGTGTTGCAGAGTGAGTCTCTGTGTTGCATGGTGGGTTTCTGTGTTGCAGGGTGGGTTTCTGTTTTGCAGGGTGGGTTTCTGTTACAGGGTGATTTCTTTTGTCAGCATGTGTCTCTGCGTTGGAGGATGGATCACTGTGTTGCTTAGTGAACTTGTGTGTTCCAGAATGGGTTTCTGTGTTGAAGGGTGTGGCGTGCCCCAAGGATGTTATATTTTATTTGACCTATCTGGCGCATGCTGTCTTGACCGGTGAACCAACACCTCAGAGTGTAGCAGGTCGGGGCCCCACTGCTGCGCTTATTGTTAGTTCAACCAGCGAATCACATCACTGTTATGCTTATTGGTAGTTCAAACAGCCAATCACGTCACTGCTTCGTTTATTGTTAGTTCAACCAGCTAATCACGTCACTGCTTCGTTTATTGCTATGCCTTTTGATAATTCAACCAGCCAGTCAAGTGAAAGCCCACGAATTCAGCCAAGTTGACGTGTTCAGCGCACCTAGCTGAAGCAGCAGACTTCCACTACCACTGGTCGTGACCAGTGGTAGTGGCTCTCATGTGAATCATTTCTAAATCTCTTATACATGAGTAAAGAAATTTACCCCTGTTTGCTTGTCTTGCCCTTGCTCTGCCCTGCTGAGTTATTTTTCTGCTGACTTGTTTACTACTGGGTACAACAGGCCATCAGACAACCACCTGTTTTCGTAATAAAGTTTGCATCTGTGTTGCAGGTTGGGGGTCTGTGTTTTAGGTCAAATCTTTGTGTTGCTGTTTTCTTCAGTGTTGCAGGATGGTCTCTGTACTGCATGGATGGTTTCCGTGTTCCAGGGTGTGACTCTGTGTTGCAGAATGGGTGTCTGTGTTGAAGGGAGGGTCTGTGCTGCAGGTTAAGTGCGTGTTGAAAGTTGGGTAAGTGTTGCAGGGTTATCCCTGTGTTCCAGGGAAGCTTTGTGTTACAGGGTGGGTCTGCGTTGCTGAGTGAGATTCCGTGGTGCAGGGTGTGTACTACAGAGTCTTTAAATTACGTGGTGGGCTTCATTGTTGCAGGGTGGGTCTGTTCATGAGGGTGGGCCTCTCTGTAGCAGGGTGGGATCTCTTTGTTGCAAGGTGGGTTTGAGCTGCAGTTGCATGGAAGCGTTCTGTGTCACAAGAGGGGGCCCCTATGTTGCTAGGTATGTCTCTGTTGCATGTTGGGTGTCTGTATTGCAGAGTGAGTCAGTGTACTTCAGTGTGGATCTGAGTGCTAAGGTAGATTTCTTTTTTTTTTTTTGGGTAGCTCACTATGTTACATGGTGTATCTCAGTGTTGCACAGTGGGCCTCCTTTTGGCAGAGTGGGTCTTTGTGTTGCTGTGAGAGTCTTTGTTTGAGAGTGGATTTCTGTGTTGCAGGTTGTCTCTGTATTACTGAGTTGGTATCTTTGTTGTAGGGTGGGTTTGTTTTGTATTAGTGGGTGTGTGTTGCAGGGTGAGTGTCTGAGTTGCAAGATATATTTCAGCGTTATAGTGTTTTTTGTTTGGATCTGTGTTGTAGAGTGGGTCTCTGTGTTTCAGTTTCGATCTATGTTGCAGGAGGGGTGGGGAGGCTGTGTATTGTGTGTTGCAGGATGGGTCTTTGTCATTTTGTTGCAGGGTAGGGTCTGTGTGTGTGTTCTTGTTGCATGATGGGTCTGTGTCCATGTGTTGCAGGGTAGCTTTCTATGTCTCACTGTGTTGCAAGGGTCTGTGTGTTGCAGGGTGGGTTCCTGTGTGTATGAAGAAAAGTTCACATGAACGTACGTAATTTTTGAGTGCATTTGTGACTGGTGTGGGGTTTTTGAATGCAGTTCTTGTTTCAGGGTAATAGCGACTTCAGCGCCGCCTACCACCCTCTCTTCACACTACACTCTGGGTTAGAAGGTGGCTTGTTAAGCTACGAGTCAAATGAAGTCGTTTGACTATCTTGCTCCCTGACAATCCTGAGTAATCAGTCATCTTTGTTTTGTTTTTAAGCATTTTCCTTGCGACTGTTACCTGTCTTGATTTTGTGGTATATTACTATTTTAGCATAAAGATATATTTTAATTTATATTATCCATGTGTTTAAGGCCTTCTGCCCACCGAGTGGGTGAACCAGTTGTGTTGGTAACGGCTGTGTTTCTTCTTCTCCAGCCAGAGTGTTTCTCGCGGCCAGCAGAACCATGATGGATTTGGTGGGTTCCTTAGACTTCATCAAAAGACTATGTGAATTATAGTATACTCTGCTTAATTTTACGTAACTGTGGAAGTCATGTCTGATTACTCTTGTGACTGCTGTTCTGGGAAAGGTGCTTTTCTTACATTGACTCGTCAACTTGAATCACCGAGACCTCAGTCAGCTGGGTTTACAGTATCATTAACGGCTCATCCTGATCTGAACCAGTGTGCTATTGCACTTCATCTCGTGTTGATATGCGCTCCTCATTAGGGCCCATGCCTGTTATCTCGTTGGTGTTAAGATCTCAGTCTTTAATTTGAGGTACACGACGCTTCAGCTTCTATCCTCGCATCTCCATCGGTGTCTTCTTTTCTGCATAAGTCACTCAGGTCAGAGTGGACCTCAGCAATACTTCAGGAGCACTGGTTGCAATACTTCAGAAGCACTGGTTGCAATAATTCAGGAGCACTGGTTGCGCCATACCTCATGCTGGAGGAGCCGAGGTTCTGATGTTTACGTCTTGGCTTTAATTCGCTTTTTAAATACAGATTTTTTTTTCATAATTTGATTCAGATAGATAATATTTCATGTGTGTGTGCTTTGTGCTGAGAAAACTTTATGAATTTTTTTGTAGCCACTTTCATTTTCCAACTGACTATATTTCCCTGTTAGCATAATTTTATTCCGTTCCCTTTTCATTAAATGGGCGAAATGTCTCCGAAACACTGAGAAAATGTGCATCCATCACACTGTGTCAATGAGTTACAGGATGGGTTTATGTGTGTCAGTGTATTGCTGGGTGAGTCTCGGTGTGTCAGTGTTAAGTAAAAGGACACAAATGCAACTAATGAGACATTTTATTGTGGCAACGTTTCGCTCTCCAGGAGCTTTTTCAAGCATGTTAGTGTGTTTGCGGAGTGGGTCTCGGTGTGTCATTGTGTTGCTGGGTGGGTCTTGGTGTGTCAGTGTGTTGCTGGGTGGGTCTCGGTGTGTCAGTGTGTTGCTGGGTGGGTCTCGGTGTGTCAGTGTGTCGCTGGGTGGGTCTCTGTGTGTCAGTGTGTTGCGAAGTGGGTCTCGGTGTGTCAGTGTGTTGCGGAGTGGGTCTCGGTGTGTCAGTGTGTTGCGGAGTGGGTCTCGGTGTGTCAGTGTGTTGCTGGGTGGGTCTCGGTGTGTCAGTGTGTTGCTGGGTGGGTCTCGGTGTGTCAATGTGTTGCTGGGTGGGTCTCGGTGTGTCAGTGTGTTGCTGGGTGGGTCTCGGGGTGGTGAAGACTGGGCTAGAATAAATTATGGTGAATGTGGCTAGGGCTACTTGTGATAGGGAAGTGTGAGTCGCGGGTAGGGATTTGCCAGACGAAGTATTACCAGCTAGGGTAGGGGCAGGGAAACCATGGGTCCTGGCCCGGCCCCTCTTGGGTAGGGATAGTCAGCACCGGGCAGGCTAGGGCAGGGGCACCCCAACAGTGTACATCACTGCTGGTTGATGGTTATACAGCGCCCCCCGTCGTGCCCCTGGATGAGACCGCCGCCACCTGCATCAACACGTATTATATATTGGACAAACTACATTACACAAGCTGCTGGTGGACAGGTGCACACACACACACACACACACACACACACACACACATGGTGGCTAGCGCTCTTGCTTCACGCACGGAGGGCCCGAGTTCAATTCCCGGCGGGGGCAGAAACATTTCAAAGTGTTTCCTTACACACACACACACATACAACAGGCCTAGTGTCTAATCGACATGTACCTAGGACAAAATGGTAACTAACACACATACACACACACACTCAAACACACACAGAGCTAAACAGGAACTAGTCCAGACGAGAGGAGAGAGAGTTAAATCTTTAGAGTGGTAAACGATTCAGTTTGTTATAGTCCGTATCATATGTACTCCTTTGGTGAAGCCGTGCCTGAGAAATCCTTCTAGTTTCTCTAGAATCAGGCAATAGCAGCACCAGGCTATATATGTCCTCACACCGACTCAGCACAGGGCGGCGTATGTCCTCACAGCACTGCAAGGTGAGGCAGAGGAGCATACAGCACGTATGTGTGATGACTGCATGAATTATAACCAGTCAAATAATTCCACAGTGGGAGCCCAAGGGTGAGCATCACTGTGAAAAAACGCTTCAAGAACATCTCCATCACAAACCAAATTGAGGAAAGTTGATCGCCAAACTCGTCTTGATGGGGCACTGAAAATGTTCCTTCTTGACACAAACTAACGTCTTTTTCCTAAACCAGGGCATTGAGCACTTTCAGGAACACCTGACAAAACTTCATGTTCGTGCTTCCGTCGCTAACATTGTGATGGAAGCCAAAAATGCGAACATATTTGTATTTTAAATTGTGGTTGATATCTACAAAGCAACCTTGGTCATGGTCGAGGATAACGAAGCGAGCGAACCAGAATGGTCCTTCATAGACACGATACCAACGGCAGAGCAGCGTCTGGACCGTCGACTCCACGTCCTCTGTTGCACACAGCTCACACAATAAGGTCCGGGGGTCAATCTCCGTTACGGGTGGAAATATTAGGACGTGTTTCCTTAAGACACCTGCTGTCCATGTTCACCTAGCAGTAAAATAGGTACCTGGGTGTTAGTGGACTGGTGTGGGTCGCATCCTGGGACAAAATTAACCTAATTTGCGGGAAATGCTCTGCATAACAAGGGGCTTTCTATATAGTAGTATGTCATTGATGTATGTCATTGATGTCTATCACCAGTGCCCTGGTGATGGACCAGGTACTTCGGCTCATTCAGTGCCCTGGCGATGGACCAGGTGCTTTGGTTCCCTCAGTGACCTGGTGATGAACCGGGTGATTCTGCTCCCTCATTGTCCTGGTGATGGACCAGGTGTTTCGGCTCCCTCAGTTCCCTGGTGTTGGACCAGGTGATTCTTCTCCTTTAACGGCCTGGTGATGGACCACGTACTTCGGCTCATTCAGTGCCCTGGTGATGGACCAGGTCCTTTGGATCCCTCAGTGACCTGGTGATGGAAAAGGTTCTTCGGCTTCCTCAGTACCCTGGTGATGGACCAGGTGCTTCGGCTTCCTCAGTACCCTGGTGATGGACCAGGTGCTTCGGCTCATTCAGTGCCCTAGTGATGGATCATGTGCTTCAGCTCCTTTGGTGCCCTAGTGATGGACCAGGTGCTTCGGCTCATGTATTACTACTACTACTACAACTTATATCACTACTACTTCTACCACCACTATTATTGCACCTCACTCTGAGCCTATATATAGCCTCTGTGTCCATGTATTGTTTGTAAAGACTTGACAAAGCTCCTGGAGAGCGAAACGTTGCCACAATAAAATGTCACATTAGTTGCATTTGTGTCCTTTTACTTAACATCATTAGTAAGGCCTCGCCTAGATAACGCACCTCAGTTCTGGTCTCCATTTTACAGAATGGATATAAATTCGTTAGAAAACATTCAGGGACGAATGACAAAGTTAATTCATAGCATTAGAAATCTTCCGTATGAAGAAAGATTGAAGACCTTTAATTTTTTTTTTTTATTTAAAAACATATTATACAATTTTACAAAAAAAATCTGGAAATATACTCTCATAAAGGACTCTCCTATTAGTTTCTAAAAACTGATACCTTTAACAGGATAAAAGAAAACATTCACCAGCCAACATAAGTAAGGATATAAGGTGCTGTCCTAGAACAAAATGATACTTAAACAACACATAAATAATACACACTAAAGAAAAACCCTATTGCATAATTAAATCCTTCAAACCAAGGAACAAAAATAACTTTATGCTTACTTAAACGTAAGATAAACTGAAACAAGGTTTAATAACCCCAAGCAACCAAGACTTTCGGCATGATATAAATTCATAACCCCCAACCTGCTACTACCACGC
>WNWK01059850.1:0-10087 GCA_009830355.1 Cherax destructor
GAAAGATACCCAAGCCACCCCCGGGTGACCGGAGGGATCGGGACATCCCCAGGCGATCCAGATTCCACGAAACTACACCACCGCCAAGGACCTCAACAGAATGGGATGGACTACGATACCCTTCCCCTACCTAGGAACTAGAATGCCTGAGGAGAGAAGCTCCCAGGGTAAAACTGGGAAGGAAATAAGGGAGGGATGAGGAGGAGGAGGAGGAAAGGGAAAGGAGGATGGGGAGATGGGAAAAGGGAGGGGATTGGGGGGTAATTAGGTTCGGTCTGAGGAAGAAGACCAAAAGGTCCAATTCCTCAGACCGATAGCCTCTTTACCACGTCAAGGAGCACCCCTTAAAGAGGACGGATGATCAGAGACCACTGAACGTCTAGTAAACGTAATTTGATGAGTTTTGCTACTAGAAAATTTAAACCCGTGAGTCGTGGCCCAATCGGAAACTCGGTTGACGGCATGCTGGAGGAAAACTGCAATGAGGTGACAGTCAGCACGCGCACAAGCTATAGCAAAGTCATCCACATAAAGCGATGACCAAATGTTGGATGGGAGAACTGATGCCAGATTATTTATAGCAAGGAGAAATAGTGTTGTGCTCAGAACACAACCCTGGGAGACACCTTCAGCTTGGACAAAGTCCGGGGAAAGCTCATTACTAACCCGGACACGGAAATGTCTTTCAGTTAAGAAAGCCTTAAGGAAAAATACTAGATTGCCTCGGAGGCCTAAGGAGTGGGCCTGGGTCAAGATATTATACTTCCAAGTTGTGTAATAAGCCTTCTCAAAATCGAAAAAGATGGCGATAACCGAGTGGTTATTGGCATCGCATTACGAATATACGTATCCAAGCGCAGTAAGGGGTCAATGGCAGAACGGCCCTTACGAAAGCCATATTGACTAGTGTGTAAGTAGGGGCCCAATACTGGATGTTGTTCTCGACTTTGATTTGGCATAAGAAAAGAAATACTTTGGGTTTCTTTCAATTTAATTTATGGTTTTTAGTTCTTCCCGCATTTCTTGATTCCTGTAAGATTCCTTTAGCTTTAGTTCGATGTTTGCTATTTCTCTGACCAGTGTCTCCCTACGTATTTCAGATATATTGGCCTCTTGTAGCCGCTCTGTTATTCTTTGCCTTCGCCTGTATAGGGAGTGCCTTTCTCTTTGTAGTTTACATCTCCTCCTTTTCCTTAAGGGAATTTGCCTTGAGCAAACCTCAAGTGCCACAGAGTTAATTTGTTCTAGACATAGGTTAGGATCTGAGATGGTTAGGCTACCTTCCCAGTTTATATCATTTAGGACTTGGTTTACTTGGTCCCACCTTATGTTTTTGTTATTGAAGTTAAATTTGGAGAAGGCTCCCTCGCGACTCATCACATTTTGTTGGTCTGGGGCTCCCCGCATACATGTCTGGACCTCTATTATGTTGTGATCTGAGTATAATGTTTTTGATATGACATTTCGTATCAGATCATCATTGTTGGTGAAGATGAGGTCCAGCGTATTCTCTAATCTTGTAGGCTCTATTATTTGCTGGTTTAAGGTAAATTTGGTGCAGAGATTTAAAAGCTCGTGTGTGTGCGAGTTTTCATCTGAGCTGCATCCTGGTGTTATCTCTGCTACCACATTATTTGCAATATTCCTCCATTTTAGCTGCCTTAGGTTGAAGTCCCCCAGGAGCAAGATGTTGGGGGCAGGAGCTGGAAGGTTTTCCAGACAGTGGTCAATTTTCCGGAGCTGTTCCTGGAATTGCTGAGACGTTGCATCCGGAGGCTTGTATACAACCACGATGACCAGGTTTTGGTTCTCGATCTCTACTGCTAAAACTTCAACTACATCATTTGAGGCATTTAGTAGTTCTGAGCATATGAGCTGCGGGTTGTGTACTGATCGGGAATATTTTTTTGTTTATTTTCTACTCTCGATGGGACCCTTTAAGAAATTTTATTTAATGCCGGTTAAGGGATCTTGATCCAAAGAAGTGAACCACCCGCGGCTTGGTTGACAAAGCTTTCGCCTCACACATTGAGTGTCCGTGGTTCGATCCCCGACACGGGTAGGAATAACTGCTGTCCCTGTTCACCTAGCATTAAGTGCCTTTGTGTGGGTCGCTTCCTGGGGGACAATATTAAAGGACTATAATGGAAATAAGGCAGACATTGTAATTATAATCAAAACGAAGCGCTAAACCTACAAGGGTCATACAGTGCAGCAATAAGACATACAATCCCCAATGACGCACTGACGTTTTTGGGTTATCCTGGGGGCTAACCTTCGCAGGCTTAAAATGAAAAAAAAAATCTTATCTTATTGGGTTATCCTAGGTAATTTACACATGTTAAACTATGTATGATCAATGTACTTATGTGTACCTTGGTGAACTTATTAATCACAAGACTTTCCGGCAATTGGTCGGGGTGTCATATATCAGCTTCATCTGGGCTAACGAAATGCCTGTTGTTAACTCAGATGGGGGATGCGTGGGCGTGTGGCTTTACCGGGGTTCCACTAACCTAATTGGGAATCTATTGATCCCGTTTCTTTTTATGAAAGAAATTTAGTTTCCTTTATTAGGTGCCCCGTGGCCTGGTGGCTAAAGCTTTCGCTTCACACGGCGAGTGTCTAGGTTCGATTCCCAGCGAGGGTAGAAACATTGGGCGGGTTTCTTTACACCGGTTGTCTATGTTCAGTTAGTTTAATATCTTTATTATGCACCCCATACCCATCCTGTGGGCGGTAGTCAAAAGATTACAGAGGTACATAATGGGTCCAGGGACTGAGCCTCAAAGTTTTGATAGCTGAGCAAGTTACAAAGGTAATGAACTCAGGTAGATTTGGTCACAATCATGACAAGTTACAAAGGTATTTACAGATTATAGAGGTATATAATGGGTCCAGAGACTGGGCCCCAAAGTTTTGATAGCTGAACAAGGTACAAAGGTTTTGAACTCACAAGTTTCAAATGTAATGAATCATGTAAGTAAATTTACTTACTTACTTTTATAAATGGTTGCAATCATAAACAAATTATAAAGCAATGAGCAATTTACTAGTCTACACCCGGTCACAACTGTAATGAGTTATTGGTGCAAATATTAATTGTTGGGTCACACACATACACCCACACACACGTATGTGTGGTAATGCTTTATTTACAGGGAGCAAAGTCAGGGTATTTTTCCAGAATGGTCTGTAATATACGTTCACCCATTAGTAAAATGGGTACCTGGGAGTTGGTCGACTGGTGTGGGTCGCACCCTGAGACAAAACTGACCTAATTTGCCCGAAATGCTCAGCATAACACCCTGCTTTCTATATTGTAGCATGTCATTGATGTCAGCTAGACCTGTATACCTTGTACATGTACTTGTAGTAAATATATATTGTTATTTACAATTCCCACCCAGAATGGTGCAACCAATTTTCCCCGGTCTTCCGGGAAATAGTGTTCAATAAGGCGTAAGCTTTGGTGGCCCCTTAACAACCCCAACAACAGCCCAGCCTCCAGGTATACATACACCAGGAAATACACCCAATTACACACCTTGTGTTGTCATCGGGAGGATTGAACCTCTAAGTAAACTTCTGATATTCTGAAGAAGACTTACAGTGAGGTGCTGAACATTAATAAGATATACTCAAGCTTGTGCAGCCACTGCCAGGAACAGTTGAAGTTAACTACGACGGAATACGTAAGTTTATTGGTGGTGGCATAACTGAAGGAAAAATAGGAGTCTTTGGAACTCCATATATAACAGCAACGACTACTGGGTAGTTTCTCAGTTGTGTAGTAACTTGCGTTATTACAAGGACCACAAACTCCTCAAGGACCCCAATGGAAATAGCCACTTTAGACTTTTTTTTTGGGTTATCCTAAGTAATTTATAAATGTTACTATGTATGAAAATTTGTGTAACTAATCCATTGTTTCCAGGCATGGGATGCCTGTGTGGCTGATTAATAACATCCCCAGGTCACACACACAGCCTAGGGGTCAATCGTGGCACAAGTAAAATGTTAGACATGTTTCCTTACACTTGCTGCCCCTGTTCACCTGACAGTAAGTAGGTACCTCGGTGTTAGACAAATTTTGTGATTTGTATCCTGGGAAACAAGATTGACCTAATTTGTTTGAAATACTTTGCAATACCCATGGGCTTTTTGTATAGTATGCCAATGATGTCATTTAGGTCTGTAATACTTGTATCATGTATGTACTTGTAGATTATTATAATCATAACCAAGCACTTAACCCATAATGTACTTGTAGAAATAAAGATCATTTATTATTATAATTATTATTATCACTTGGGATACCATTCACCAGCATAGCTCACCTAAACCAGTATTCATTCAAGCTCAACTGTCCTGGGGAAATTTGTGGTGGCATGGACAGGATGATTGCATGATAGTGAAGGCTTTTAATGATGGAGTTGTGTTGGAGTCTATGTACAGTATTATGGACAGGGTGTGCTGTGTAGTTTGGCCCATGTAGACACAAAAGTAGTATCCTTATCTATGTAACAAGATTAAAAGGAGCACTCCCATAGGCCTCCTGGCCATTGCTTTGACTCTGAAGAGCTCTTTATCCAAGGGATTTGTTATTTTCTAATTAATTCATACCAGATTACATCTCATTAGTTAGGTGTTATATGGCCTCTATGGCTTTACCAATTCTCTATGGTTATACAGTAATATAATCAGTTACTTTTCTTCAGGTAGTAGCAATGGGTGGTCCAACACGTCAGCAAGTTCTGCAGCTATACAAGGCACTGCTCACCTATGGCAAAACATTGGAGCTGACTGATCAGGAGTACTTTCGGAGACGATTGAGACAAGAATTCCAACAAAACAAAGACATAGTTGTGCCTCAAGAAATTGAATTTTATTTTGAGAAGGGTTTAAGTTTCTTGTCAAAGCAACGACTTATTTAGTTTTAGTTTTTCTTGCCCTCTGATATTTACTGTACAGTATAGTATAATGACATGAACTATATGTGTCATCTGTGTTTTTTCTCTTATACAGTGGTACCTCGGTTAACGATATTTTTTCGTTCCAGAATGCTGTTCAAGTGCCATTACCAAACAAATTTATCCCTATAAGGAATAATGTAAAATAGACTAGTCCTTTTAGACCCCCAAAAATACACTTACAAAAGCATTTAAAAAAAATAAACTTACATAAAAGGACGAGTTTGGGGACCATCGTTAACCGAGGTTCCATTGTATTTTACTTGGCTTAACATTATATGTTCATGTTTAAAACTACAGTATATTGATGCTTGTACATCATTACATATAGTGCAGAGTTATGTATGAGTGCAAAATACAGATTATACAAATTCTTATATAATATTTTGTTGACCTAGTGTATACAAATGTGAATTTTTACTTTAAAACCTAATTTGATTTTCTTATTTTGACACTAATTTTAATCTAATTAAAATAGTATATGGCTTTTGACAAAACAAGGACAAAAAGAAAATCAGACTGCATTTCGTGTTTTTGTATTAGTAAATCTTTTCAGCTTAACCTTTCCAAAATATACAATGCCTACAAGACTGCATTTACAAGCCATGAATATATCTGGTTTATCAGTAATCTTTTAATGTGGTACAGAAACGTTACCAGGCCAATCATTAAAGAATGGAATTTCGCAATCATTTAGGTCTTTGGCAGTATGGTAAGGGGCAACATTTTCCACATAAGAAGTTGTCTGGGCACTTCTTGAAACTGTCAGGCAAATAGTCTGGTAAAAGCATACTTATGCACATGAATATTTATGATGCCTGTATATATTATGTATGGTAGTATGAATGAATGTTTTGTATGAAGAATGGGAGTGTGTTATCTAGAACTTACTTGAGTGATTGTTCATACAGCAGCTTTCTGTCGAGTTATTATTGACTTTAGGTACACTATACAGTGGACCTTATTCCATCCCCAGTAATGCTTGAAGTTATTTTGGCTAAAGGACTAGTTTTTTACAACTTTTCTAAGAAAACGTTGTAATGGCACTTACTTGAATGAAATATCAGAAGCACTGCTCATGGACCGTGTTCCATGTAACCTGTATTATAAATGCTTGGTAATTTGGGGTAAAGACATCTATTACAATTAAGGAGATATTCGTTTGGTAATGTTAACAGCATTCTGGAATAAAATACAAGGAATGTTATATACAGTGGACCCTCTGTTAACGAAAAATTCATTGCAGAAGCCTGCTCAAGTGCCATTACCAAAATTACATCCTTAGAAATAATGTCATGTAGGTTAGTCTATTTCAGACCCCCAAAAATACACTTCCACAAGCACTTACAATATTATACTTACATAACTGCACGATTTCCGGGGTGTTCGTTAACCGAGGGTCCACTGTACAGGACAATAATTTAAAATATAAACTCTGCTCTGAAATGTTTCCTGGAAAGTTGCAACAGAACTCATAGGCATAATACAAGACACAAAAATCTCTGGTATTCTTTCCTTCCCACATGTTTGGTTCGATTTGAGTAAAAACTCAATGCACATAAAAAGCTCTAAATGATTAAATTCTCTTCCTGAAGATTCCAAAAGTTCCCTATCTGCTAAATGCTTCAAAGCTACTGTTAAAAAGTATCTCCTTACTTTATTTTTTTATTTTTATTAACACATCGGCCGATTCCCACCAAGGCAGGGTGGCCCGAAAAAGAAAAACTTTCATCATCATTCACTCCATCACTGTCTTGCCAGAAGGGTGCTTTACACTACAGTTATAAAACTGCAACATTAACACCCCTCCTTCAGAGTGCCGGCACTGTACTTCCCATCTCCAGAACTCAAGTCCGCCTGCCGGTTTCCTGAATCCCTTCATAAATGTTACTTTGCTCACACTCCAACAGCACGTCAAGTATTAAAACCATATGCCTCCATTCACTCCTATCAAATACGCTCACACATGCTTGCTGGAAGTCCAAGCCCTCGCACACAAAACTTCCTTTACCCTCCCTCCAACCTTTCCTAGGCCGACCCCTACCCCGCCTTCCCTCCACTACAGATTTATACACTCTCGAAGTCACTCTGTCTCGTTCCATTCTCTCTACATGTCCAAACCACCTCAACAACCCCTCCTCAGCTCTCTGAACAATCGTTTTGGTAATCCCGCACCTCCTCCTAATTTCCAAACTCCGAATTCTCTGCATTATATTCACACCACACATTGACCTCAGACATGACATCTCCACTGCCTCCAGCCTTCTCCTCGTTGCAACATTCATCACCCATGCTTCACACCATATAAGAGCGTTGGTATAACTATACTCTCATACATTCCCTCTTTACTTCCATGGACAAGGTTCTTTGTCTCCACAGACTCAAGTGCTCCACTCACCCTTTTCCCTCATCAATTCTATGATTCACCTCATCCTTCATAGACCCATCCGCCGACATGTCCACTCCCAAATATCTGAATACATTCACCTCCTCCATACTCTCTCCCTCCAATCTGATATCCAATCTTTCGTCACCTATTCTTTTTGTTATCCTCATCACCTTACTCTTTCCTATATTCACTTTCAATTTTCTTCTTTTACACACCCTACCAAATTCATCCACCAACCTCTGCAGCTTCTCTTCAGAATCTCCCAAAAGCACAGTGTCATCAGCAAAAAGCAACTGTGACATCTCCCACTTTGTATTTGCTTCTTTATCTTTTAGCCCAACACCTCTTGCCAAGACCCTCGCATTCACTTCTCTTACAACCCCATCTATAAATATATTGAACAACCACGGTGACATCACACATCCTTGTCTAAGGCCCACTTTTACTGGGAAATAGTCCCTTCCTCCTACACACTCTAACCTGAGCCTCACTATCCTCATAAAAACTCTTCACTGCTTTCAGTAACCTTCCTCCTATTCCATACACCTGCAACATCTGCCACATTGCCCCCTATCTACCCTATCATACGCCTTTTCCAAATCCATAAATGCCACAAAACATCTTTACCCTTATCCAAATACTGTTCACCTATATGTTTCACTGTAAACACTTGGTCTACACACCCCTACCTTTCCTAAAGCCCCTTGTTCATCTGCTATCCTGCTTTCTGTTTTACTCTTAATTCTTTCAATAATAACTCTACCATACACTTTACCAGGTACACTCAACAGACTTATTCCCCTATAATTTTTGCACTCTCTTTTGTCCCCTTTGCCTTTATACAAGGAACAATACACGCTCTCTGCCAATCCCTAGGTACCTTACCCTCTTCCATACATTTATTAAATAATAGCACCAACCACTCCAAAATTATATCCCCACCTGCTTTTAACATTTCTATCTTTATCCCATCAATCCCAGCTGCCTTACCCCTTTCATTCTACCCACTGCCTCACGAACTTCCCTACACCCACAACTGGCTCTTCCACACTCCTACAAGATGTTATTCCTCCTTGCCCTACACACGAAATCACAGCTTCCTGTCTTCATCAACATTTAACAAATCCTCAAAATATTCTCTCCATCTTCCCGATACCTCTAACTCTCCATTTAATAACTCTCCTCTCCTATTTTTAACTGTCAAATCCATTTGTTCTCTAGGCTTCCTCAACTTATTAATCTCATTCCAAAACTTTTTCTTATTTTCAACAAAATTTGCTGATAACATCTCACCCACTCTCTCATCTGCTCTCTTTTTACATTGCTTCACCACTCTTTTAACCTCTCTTTTTCTCTCCATATACTCTTCCCTCCTTGCATCACTTCTACTTTGTAAAAACCTCTCATATGCTAACTTTTTTTCCCTTACTACTCTCTTTACATCATCATTCCACCAATCGCTCCTCTTCCCTCCCGCACCCACTCGCCTGTAACCACAAACTTCTGCTGAACACTCTAACACTACATTTTAAATCTACCCCATACATTTTCGACCCCATTGCCTACACTCTCACTAGCCCATCTATCCTCCAATAGTTGTTTATATCTTACCCTAACTGCCTCCTCTTTAGTTTATAAACCTTCACCTCTCTTTACTTACTGATTCTATTTTCCTTGTATCCCATCTACCTTTTACTCCCACTGTAGCTATAACTAAAAAGTGATCTGATATATCTGTAGCCCTCTATAAACATGTACATCCTGAAGTCTACTCAACAGTCTTTTTTTCTACCAATACATAGTCCAACAAACTACTGTCATTACGCCCTACATCATATCTTGTATACTTATTTATCCTCTTTTTCTTAAAATATGTATTACCTATAACTAAACCCCTTTCTATACAAAGTTCAATCAAAGGGCTCCCATTATCATTTACACCTGGCACCCCAAACTTACCTACTACACCCTCTCTGCATGTTTCTCCCATTTAGCATTTAGGTCCCCCACCCAATTACTTCTCATTTGGGTTAAAAGTTTTATACATTCGCTAAAATTCCCAAAATCTCCCCCTCACACCCCCCCTTTCCAGGGCTACACGCTTATTATGACCCACTTTTCGATCCGACCCTTTTTTTAATCCACATTTGAATTTACACATTTATATTCCCTCTTTTCCTTCCATAACTGATCCCTTTAACATTATTGCTACCCTTCCTGTTTTAACTCCTCAGATACTCCCGACTTTAAACCCATTTATTTCTCCCCACTGAAACCGCCCACCCCCTTACTTTAATGTACATAATTTAAATATACTGATCGAACAAAACATGAAATCTAAATGTCATCTAATTCCATCCCATTAATTGTTTCTCATTTTTCTCTCCTCCCATATATTGTCAATATGTTGAATTGCTTTTTTCAGAGATAGCTCTTGTATGGGGAAGTTTATAGTATCATCTTCCCACTTTTTACAGCCATGTCGCAGGAATAATTTCACTGAACTTAATTTTCTTATTCTATTGTATTGTTATTTTAAATTAACTAATACCAATACCAATCACTCTATTAAAAATAGACAGCTATATTTTTTTTCTGTTATTTTTTGAATTAACTTTTCTAATTTTTAAATTTCTATTTACCATGTACAGTGGGCCCCGAGTTTTATTCTCCGTTTCCAGAGAGTCTGTGAAAGGCAAATTAGACTGGCAACCCCTTTTAAAAA
>WNWK01059851.1:0-10086 GCA_009830355.1 Cherax destructor
ACACACTGGTTTATTCTCTCTACACACTGGTTTATCTCTCTACGCACTGGTTTATCCTCTCTACACACTGGTTTATTCTCTCTACACACTGGTTTATCCTCTCTACACACTGGTTTATCCTCTCTACACACTGGTTTATCCTCTCTACACTGGTTTATTCTCTCTCACACTGGTTTATCCTCTCTACACACTGGTTTATTCTCTCTACACACTGGTTTATCCTCTCTACACACTGGTTTATCCTCTCTACACACTGGTTTATCCTCTCTACACACTGGTTTATCCTCTCTACACACTGGTTTATCCTCTCTACACACTGGTTTATTCTCTCTACACACTGGTTTATCCTCTCTACACACTGGTTTATTCTCTCTACACACTGGTTTATTCTCTCTACACACTGGTTTATCCTCTCTACACACTGGTTTATCCTCTCTACACACTGGTTTATCCTCTCTACACACTGGTTTATTCTCTCTACACACTGGTTTATCCTCTCTACACTGGTTTATCCTCTCTACACACTGGTTTATTCTCTCTACACACTGGTTTATTCTCTCTACACACTGGTTTATTCTCTCTACACACTGGTTTATTCTCTCTACACACTGGTTTATTCTCTCTACACACTGGTTTGAGGTCATCTTTCTTGTACTCTTCCCAACATTTTTCAGTAGGGTCGTGATTTATTGGATCCCAGTTAATGTATCTATTGTTGAAGTTGAATTTATTTGTTTGAGACTGTTAATACAAACTGCCTACTGGGAATTTTCTCTACTGTTGTAGCATTTGCAATCTTTCAGTTTAGACGTTTTAATTTCAAGAAGCAGAATGGTTAGGGTCGGGTTTGAAAGATTTTCAAGACATGTATTCGACTTTCAACACCTGGTGTTTGAACTGCTGGAAATTGTGTCTGGTGGTTCATATATATATATATATATATATATATATATATATATATATATATATATATATATATATATATATATATATATATATATGTCATGCCTAATAGGTAAAACTGATCAATTAGCAAGAACTCATTTAAAATTAAGTCCTTTCTAAAATTTTCTCTTATACGTTTAAAGATATATTTTTTTCATTAATGTTAATGTAAAAATTTATAATTTTGCGTCAAAAGAATCTTTGAAAACTTATTATAACAAGCGCAATTTAATTTAGCCTAATCCAACTAAATATATTTTAGATACGTTTACAGTAATTTAATAATAAATAAACACAATGAAATATATTTTTTTAGTTAGGTTCAGAATGATTTTTGCGAAATTATTGCATACACAAATTTTCGCTTGTCTTATATGGCAAGATGAGCGTTGCTATTTAAGCCAAAATCGCAAGTTCTGCCTATTCGGCACGACATATATATACTACAAACAGTCGCACTGGTAATGGCCCAATAGTAGCGAATATAGCTTCAGTCAGCAATGCTTCAGAGTGTCAGGGAAGGATAGAGCCCGCCTCCTTGCAGTGAGAGCTCCTCATGCAGGGGACTTTCTGTTAGCTGTTCCCAACTCCAGCCTTGGCACACGCCTCGACCCACAGACCATCCACATTGGTGTTGCCCTTCGACTTGCCGCCGCTATTCTCGCCGAACACAGGTGTATTTGTGGCAGTGAAGCAGCAGACCGATTCGGGTACCATGGTCTTGTGTGCCGTAAATCCGAGGGAAAGATTGCAAGACATGAAGAGGGTAATAACATTATCAAGAGGAGCCTCACAACAGCCGGATGCCCAGCAGTAAGGGAGCCACCCCAACTATGCAGATCTGATAGCAGCCAAAAGCGTCCAGATGGTATCACCCTTCAAGCTTGGACAGACGGCAAGCAGGTGGTGTGGGACTACACATGTGCATCTACCTTGGCTGATACCTATCTCCAATACACCAGGGAGGAAGGAGGGGCAGCTGCCACCTTCAGGGAGTCCCAAAAGTCGAGAAAATATGGAGAACTTGTCCATCATTATATGTTTGTTCCCATAGGCTCGGAGACCCTTGGCTCATGGGAAAAGAGTGCATCTAAGTTCCTCAAGGAGCTGGGCAAAAGACTCAACAGGGTAACTAGGGATCCCAGGGCTGCTAGTTTTCTGTTCCAGCGACTCAGCGCTGCTGTTCAGAGGGATAATGCATGCTGTATTCTGGACACGCGCACCAGCTCGGAGGAGCTGGATGAGATTTTCGCATTATAATCAGTGACAAACATGTAACAATATGTACTAGACATGTATCTCTCAGACCTCATGTACTGTATATGCCATCTTTATATCAACAATGTATCTCTTAAATCTTTTGTACCATATTATGTAATAATAATATATATATATATATATATATATATATATATATATATATATATATATATATATATATATATATATATATATATATATATATATATATATATCCCTGTCTCCTAATATCATGTTTATTTTTCCACTATAATCTACTTTGTCCATAATTACTATCGCATTTGCTTTGTTTGCTTTCGTAAGGTGAAGTCCAGGATCTTTCCTTAATTCATGGTATAACGTAACAAATCTTTGAAGAGAACTGTGTTGTAGAGGTCAGACTCTCTTCTCTCCACCGTATAATACTTAATGTCGGTAGAATTACCCTCCTAAACACACTCCTCAATGACTTGTACGTTAATGAAGAGGGGCTCCTGGAGTTACCTAGAGTTTACCTGCAGAGAGTTCCAGGGGTCAACGCCCCCGCGGCCCGGTCTGTGACCAGGCCTCATGGTGGATCAGAGCCTGATCAACCAGGCTGTTACTGCTGGCCGCATGCAGTCCGACGTACGAACCACAGCCCGGTTGGTCAGGTACTGACTTTAGGTGCCTGTCCAGTGCCTGCTTGAAGACAGCCAGGGGTTTGTTGGTAATCCCCCTGATGTATGCTGGGAGGCAGTTGAAGAGTCTTGGGCCCCTGACACTTACTGTGTTGTCTCTCAACGTGCTAATGGCACCCCTGCTTTTCATTGGGGGGATGTTACATCGTCTGCCGAGTCTTTTGCTTTCGTAAGGAGTGACTCTCGTGTGCAAGTTTGGTACTAATCCCTCTAGGATTTTCCAAGTGTATATAATAATGTATCTCTCCCGCCTGCGTTCTAGGGAGTACAGGTTTAGGAACTTCAAGCGTTCCCAGTAATTGTGGTGGTCTATCGCAGTTGTGTGTGTTATTCTCGGCTGAAGGTTGAGATTTAAATTACCATTTTTCTTCGTTTTCATCTCATGTTGGATTTCCCTCCCTCACTGATCATCGTTCATCACCCTCTTCGTTTAAGTGGACGCAAATTCACTACAGTCTCAGGATTAGGTATGATAAGGTTCAAAAAGTGCATAAATCAGCAAGGCTGGTGAAAGTTTTAAAGATGTGGTGGGGCCAGGAGCTGAGACTTGACTCCCCACAAACACAGGAGAGTACACACTGGTGAGTACTCACTGGTGAGTACACACTGGTGAGTACACACTGGTGAGTACACACTGGTGAGTACACACTAGTGAGTACACACGTGAGTACACACTGGTGAGTACACACTGGTGAGTACACACTGGTGAGTACACACTGGTGAGTACACACTAGTGAGTACACACTGGTGAGTACACACTGGTGAGTACACACTGGTGAGTACACACTGGTGAGTACACACTGGTGAGTACACACTGGTGAGTACACACTGGTGAGTACTCACTGGTGAGTACACACTGGTGAGTACTCACTGGTGAGTACACACTGGTGAGTACTCACTGGTGAGTACACACTGGTGAGTACACACTGGTGAGTACACACTGGTGAGTACACACTGGTGAGTACACACTGGTGAGTACACACTGGTGAGTACTCACTGGTGAGTACACACTGGTGAGTATACACTAGTGTGTACACACTGGTGAGTACACACTGGTGAGTACACACTGGTGAGTACACACTGGTGAGTACACACTGGTGAGTACACACTGGTGAGTACTCACTGGTGAGTACACTGGTGAGTACACACTGGTGAGTACACACTGGTGAGTACACACTGGTGAGTACTCACTGGTGAGTACACACTGGTGAGTACACACTGGTGAGTACACACTGGTGAGTACACACTGGTGAGTACACACTGGTGAGTACTCACTGGTGAGTACACACTGGTGAGTACACTGGTGAGTACACACTGGTGAGTACACACTGGTGAGTACACACTGGTGAGTACACACTGGTGAGTACACACTGGTGAGTACTCACTGGTGAGTACACACTGGTGAGTACACACTGGTGAGTACACACTGGTGGTGAATATACTGGTGAATACACACTGGTGGTGAATATACTGGTGAGTACACACTGGTGGTGAATATACTGGTGAGTACACACTGGTGGTGAGTACACAGGGACACAGTATTGGAAACAAGGTTGAAGGTTTGGTACACAAACGCGGACGGAATTACGAACAAGTATGAAGAGTGGAATGAAAGAATAGGTGAAGTGTCCCCAGACATCATAGCTGTCACAGAAACCAAACTAAAGGAGACAGTATCAGATGCAATCTTCCCACAGGGATATCAGATCCTGAGGAAAGATAGAAGGAGCCGGGGGGGAGGAGGGGTCGCACTGCTTGTAAGGAACCGTTGGAAATTTGAGGAAATGGAAGGAATGGAGGTGTGTAGAGAAAGGGACTACATAGTAGGTACCATCCAGTCTGGGGAACACAAGATAATCATTGCAGTGATGTATAACCCACCACAGAACTGCAGGAGGCCAGGTGAGGAATATGATGAGAACAACAGAGCGATGGTGGACACTCTGGCGGAGGTAGCAAGAAAAGCGCACATGAGCAGAGCGAAGCTACTGGTCATGGGCGATTTCAACCACAGGGAGATCGACTGGGAGAACCAAGAACCACATGGGGGTCCAGAAACTTGGAGAGCCAAGATGATGGATGCGGTACTGGAAAACCTGATGCACCAACATGTCAGGGACACGACCAGAGTGAGAGGAGAAGATGAACCAGCAAGACTGGACCTTGTATTCACCCTGAACAGCTCAGATATTGAAGACATAACACACGAGAGCCCCCTGGGAGCCAGTGACCATATGGTGCTGAGCTTTGAGTACATTGTAGAGCTACAGGTGGAGAGGGAAAACATTACCGAAAGAGACAAACCAGATTTTAAAAGAGGAAACTACACAGGCATGAGGAATTTCCTGCAGGAAGTTCAGTGGGAAAGGGAAATGGATGGACAGACAATAAATGAAATGATGGAATACGTAGGGTCAAAGTGCAAGGAGGCAGAGGAACGGTTTATACCCAGAGGAAAAAGATTAAACGGGAAGGCCAGAAAGAGCCCCTGGTTTACCCAAAGGTGCAGGGAGGCAAAGACTCAGAGTGTCAGAGAATGGAAAAGGTACAGAAGGCAAAGAACCCAAGTAAACAAAGAGAGTAGCAGAAGAGCTAGAAACGAGTATGCACAGGTATGGAGGGAGGCCCAGAAACAGTACGAAAACGACATAGCATCGAAAGTTAAGTCCGACCCGAAGCTCATGTACAGTCACATCAGAAGGAAAACAACAGTTAAAGACCAGGTGATAAGGCTGAGGAGAGAAGATGGGGAACTCACAAGCAATGATCAAGAGGTATGTGAGGAGCTCAACTTGAGGTTTAAGGAAGTATTCACAGTGGAGGAAGGAAGGCAGCTGAGTAGACAGGATGGGGTGCGTCACCAACAAGGGATGTATCAAGTGCTAGAGGGCATACACACAACTGAGGAGGAGGTGAAGCAGTTACTCAGTGACCTTGATACCTCAAAGGCGATGGGTCCGGACAATATCTCCCGTGGGTTCTTCGGGAAGGAGCTGAGGTACTGAGTGTGCCACTTACCATAATATTCAACACATCCCTTGAAAATGGGCAGATACCTGAGGTATGGAAGAAGGCCAACGTAGTCCCCATCTTTAAAAAAGGAGACAGAAAAGAGGCACTAAACTATAGACCGGTGTCACTTACATGTATAGTGTGCAAAGTCCTGGAGAAAATCATCAGGAAAAGAATGGTGGAGCACCTCGAGCTGAACAGGATAATAAACACCAGACAGCACGGATTCCGGGAAGGCAAATCCTGTGTAACAAACCTCCTAGAGTTCTATGATAAAGTAACAGAGGTAAGGCAAGAGAGAGAAGGGTGGGTTGATTGCATTTTCCTGGACTGCAGGAAGGCCTTCGACACAGTTCCTCACATGAGATTAGTAAAGAAGTTGGAAGAACAAGCATGTATAACAGGAAGGGCACTGGAATGGATCAGGGAATACCTCACAGGGAGGCAACAACGGGTCATGGTGCGTGATGAGGTATCACAGTGGGCGCCTGTGACGAGCGGCGTACCGCAGGGGTCAGTCCTAGGACCAGTGTTATTCTTGGTATATGTAAATGACATGACGGATGGGATAGACTCAGAAGTGTCTCTGTTCGCAGATGATGTGAAATTAATGAGGAGAATCACATCAGAAGAGGACCAAGCAGGACTTCAAACAGACCTGGACAAGCTTGACATCTGGTCTAGCAACTGGCTTCTCGAATTCAATCCCACCAAATGCAAAGTCATGAAGATCGGAGAAGGACAAAGAAGACCGCTGACAGAGTACAGGCTAGGTGGAAAAGGGCTACAAACCTCGGCAAAGGAGAAAGACCTTGGGGTGAGTATAACGCCAAGTACGTCTCCGGAGGCACACATCAACCAGATAACTGCGGCAGCATATGGGCGACTGGCAAACCTAAGATTAGCGTTCCGTTACCTAAACAAGGAATCGTTTAAGACACTGTACACCGTGTACGTCAGGCCCATACTAGAATATGCAGCACCAGTCTGGAACCCACACCTGGTCAAGCACGTAAAGAAACTAGAGAAAGTGCAAAGGTTTGCGACAAGGCTAGTTCCACAACTCAGGGGTCTGTCCTATGAAGAAAGGTTGAGGGAAATAGGACTAACAACACTGGAGGAAAGAAGGGTCAGAGGAGACATGATAACGACATACAAAATACTGCGGGGAATCGACAAGGTAGACAGGGACAGGATGTTCCAGAGAGGGAACACAGAAACAAGGGGACACAACTGGAAGCTGAAGACTCAGATGAGTCAAAGGGATGTTAGGAAGCATTTCTTCAGTCACAGAGTAGTCAGGAAGTGGAATAGTCTAGAGAAAGATATAGTGGAGGCAGGAACCATACATAGTTTTAAGACGAGGTATGATAGAGCTCATGGAGCAGGGAGAGCAGAGACCCAGTAGCGGACAGCGAAGAGGCGGGGCCAGGAGCTGAGACTCGACCCCTGCAACCACAATTAGGTGAGTACAATTAGGTGAGTACACTGGTGAGTACACACTGGTGGTGAGTACACACTGGTGCGTACACACTGGTGGTGAATATACTGGTGAGTACACACTGGTGGTGAATATACTGGTGAGTACACACTGGTGGTGAATATACTGGTGAGTACACACTGGTGGTGAATATACTGGTGAGTACACACTGGTGGTGAATATACTGGTGAGTACACACTGGTGAGTACACACTGGTGAGTACACACTGGTGAGTACACACTGGTGGTGAATATACTGGTGAGTACACACTGGTGGTGAATATACTGGTGAGTACACACTGGTGAGTACACACTGGTGAGTACACACTGGTGGTGAATATACTGGTGAGTACACACTGGTGAGTACACACTGGTGGTGAATATACTGGTGAGTACACACTGGTGGTGAATATACTGGTGAGTACAAACTGGTGGTGAATATACTGGTGAGTACACACTGGTGAGTACTCACTGGTGAGTACACACTGGTGAGTACACACTGGTGAGTACACACTGGTGAGTACACACTGGTGAGTACACACTGGTGAGTACACACTGGTGAGTACACACTGGTGAGTACACAATGGTGAGTACACACTGGTGAGTATACACTAGTGTGTACACACTGGTGAGTACACACTGGTGAGTACACACTGGTGAGTACACACTGGTGAGTACACACTGGTGAGTACACACTGGTGAGTACACACTGGTGAGTACACACTGGTGAGTTCACACTGGTGAGTCACACTGGTGAGTACACACTGGTGAGTACACACTGGTGAGTACACACTGGTGAGTACACACTGGTGAGTACACACTGGTGAGTACTCACTGGTGAGTACACTGGTGAGTACACACTGGTGAGTACACACTGGTGAGTACACACTGGTGAGTACACACTGGTGAGTACTCACTGGTGAGTACACACTGGTGAGTACACACTGGTGAGTACACACTGGTGAGTACACACTGGTGAGTACACACTGGTGAGTACACACTGGTGAGACACACTGGAGTCTCACACTGGTGAGTACACTGGTGAGTACCACTGGTGAGTACACACGGTGAGACACACTGATGAGTCACACTGGTGAGTACTCACTGGTGAGTACACACTGGTGAGTACACACTGGTGAGTACACACTGGTGAGTACACACTGGTGGTGAATATACTGGTGAGTACTTACTGGTGGTGAATATACTGGTAAGTACACACTGGTGGTGAATATACTGGTGAGTACACACTGGTGGTGAGTACACAGGGACACAGTATTGGAAACAAGGTTGAAGGTTTGGTACACAAACGCGGACGGAATTACGAACAAGTATGAAGAGTGGAATGAAAGAATAGGTGAAGTGTCCCCAGACATCATAGCTGTCACAGAAACCAAACTAAAGGAGACAGTATCAGATGCAATCTTCCCACAGGGATATCAGATCCTGAGGAAAGATAGAAGGAGCCGGGGGGGGAGGAGGGGTCGCACTGCTTGTAAGGAACCGTTGGAAATTTGAGGAAATGGAAGGAATGGAGGTGTGTAGAGAAAGGGACTACATAGTAGGTACCATCCAGTCTGGGAACACAAGATAATCATTGCAGGATGTATAACCCACCACAGAACTGCAGGAGGCCAGGTGAGGAATATGATGAGAACAACAGAGCGATGGTGGACACTCTGGCGGAGGTAGAAGAAAAGCGCACATGAGCAGAGCGGCTACTGGTCATGGGCGATTTCAACCACAGGGAGATCGACTGGGAGAACCAAGAACCACATGGGGGTCCAGAAACTTGAGAGCCAAGATGATGGATGCGGTACTGGAAAACCTGATGCACCAACATGTCAGGGACACGACCAGAGTGAGAGGAGAAGATGAACCAGCAAGACTGGACCTTGTATTCACCCTGAATAGCCAGATATTGAAGACATAACACACGAGAGCCCCCTGGGAGCCAGTGACCATATGGTGCTGAGCTTTGAGTACATTGTAGAGCTACAGGTGGAGAGGGAAAACATTACCGAAAGAGACAAACCAGATTTTAAAAGAGGAAACTACACAGGCATGAGGAATTTCCTGCAGGAGGTTCAGTGGAAGGAAAAGGATGGACAGACAATAAAAAGAAATGATGGTGTGGGGGAAAAAGAGCAGAGGAACGGTTTATCCCCGAGGAAAAGATTAAACGGGGAAAGGGCCAGAAAGAGCCCGACCCCAAAAGGGGCAGGGGGGAAAGCCCAGAGGCAGAAATGGAAAAAGGGGGAAAAACAAAGAACCCAAGAAACAAAAAAGGAAGAAGAGCTAGAAACAGTATGCAAGGACGGGGGGAGGGCCCCGAAAAAGTAAAAAACTACATCGAAAAATTAAGTCCGACCCAAACTCATGCAGTCACATCAGAAGGGAAAAAAAAGAAAGACCAGGAAAGGCTGAGGAAGATGGGGAACTACAAGCAAATCAAGAGGAGGAGGACCAACTTGAGGTTTAAGGAAGTATTCAGGGGGGAAGGGAAGGGAGTGGGGGACAGGATGGGGGGCCACCAACAAGGGGGTTTTCAATGCGGGGGATACACACAACTGAGGGGGAGGTGAAGAGTTATAGTGACCTTTATACCCAAAGGGATGGTCCGGACAATATCCCCCCTGGGTTTTTGGGGAAAGGGGCTGAGGACTGAGTGTGCCACTTACCATAATATTCAAAACATCCCCTTTAAAAAGGGCAGATACCTGAGGTATGGAAG
>WNWK01059852.1:0-10086 GCA_009830355.1 Cherax destructor
ATGAATAACTAGAAAAACAACAGCTGATAGTTTATTCTAATTTTTTTTTTTTTTTTTTTTTTTAAATTCCTCCCAAAATGCTGACGGATGTATCTTAAGATTCCTTGTCAAACATGTGATAAAATTTATTCGGTCAGAAAATGTGCAACATCTGGGTGTCTTTATTGTAGACGTTTAGTCATCCGGGGGCTTTATCAGAATTATTTTGAAAGATGAGGTAATCAGCCCCTCTTCCAACTATGTCCTAGAATTTGTATTGATAAAGCCACGGGAGGGCAAACGTCTCAATAAAGTCACCCAGATGTTAATGTGTCTGTTTTTTTTGTCGGTACTGTATGCCATTCATGGAAAAGGTTAAACAACATAAATACAGCATTAGAAGGGGACAAGATTATAATGCTCTGTTTATTCATGGGGGATTTTAACCACCCAATTGATTTTCAAAAGGCTGAAAAGTTATATCAAGGTCCATGTCAAGGAATATAATTGAATTATAAAAGTAGTTTCATAAAAGCAGTTACTCTCTAACTGCTTTAACACAGTTAAGGTACAAACAGATGTCTTCTTCGGGGGGCCGGGCCGAGGTATGGCAGGGTAACTCGACCCCGCCACCAACCTTGAAACGCTGACCCAGTTCCTCACTGAACGCTCACACACACCAACATTCTCCACAATTTCTTTCGTCTGGGCCCAGTTTTTTGGAAGCCCTATGATCTGAGCTATAGTTTCAGGTGTTAAGACTCTCACCCATAATCAAACATCTATGCCCAAAACCGGGAACCCCGGACAAAAGATGGGGAGATGAGAGAAAAGGGTGCAAATTCATCTCACCATAAGCCACTTGAGCACCGAGGAGTCACTGTGGGTGGTGGCACGCCGTGACATCATCCCCAAAGGTGCTACCCAGCAGAAACACTGACACGAGGAATTAAACTCCAGACCTTTTCCGCGTGTATTGTATGCAAAAATGAAGAAAATTTCGGGAGGGGGTGGAACACCTAGAAAGGAACAAGCTTATAAATGAAAAAAGCATGGTCTTAGGGAAGGAAAATCCGGGCACAAACCTACTGAGTTTTAAAGAAGGTAAAAGTAAGACATGAGAGAGAGGGGGGGGTAGACTGTTTTTCTTGGGCTAAAAAAAGTCTTCGATACAGTTCTTCCAAATCAGTGCGGCTAGGGGGTTCAGGCATGAATTCAGGAAAAGGGACGCAATGGTCAGGAATACCTGACAGGAGGCAAAAAGGATGGTACGTGATGAGGGGTCAGAGGGGCCTTGGGCAAGGGGGTTCCACAGGGGCCAGTCCAGGACCAGTGTGCTTTTTGGGATATGTAATGCATGACGGAAGGGGTAGACTCAGAAGATATCCTTTTTTGCAGATGATGTGAAGTTAATGAGGGGTTTAAAACAAACGAGAATAAGGCAGAAAAGAAAAAAAAAACCTGGACAGGTGCAAGCATGGTCCCGAAACTGGGTCCTGGGGTTTAACCCTACCAAAAGTAAAGTCATGAAGATTTGGGGAAGGGGAAAAGAAGAACACAGGGGGGAATATAGGCTAGGGGGGAAAATTGAAATCTCACACGTGGGCGCAGTTAAAAAAGTAAAAAAAGTGCAAAGATATGCAAGGGGGAAAGTCCTCTAAGAAAAGGGTTTAAGGGGAAAACGGCTAAGAGAGGACAGGCGGGTTGGGAAGACAGATAAGGACATATCAAATACTGCGGAAATTGACAAGGGGGAAAGGATAGAATGTTCCAGAGATGAGACACAGAAAAAAGGGGGTCAAAATTTGGGAAAGGGAAGACTCAGATGAGTCAAAGGGATTTTAAAGGTGTCAGGAAGTGGAGTAGCTGGGAAGTGATGGTGGAGGGAGGAATCACACATAGTTTTAGACGAAGTTTGAAAAAAGTTCATGGAGCGGGGAGAGAAAGGACCAGTAGAAATCAGTGAAGAGGGGGGGCCGGGAGCTAGATTCGACCCTGAAAACCACAGATAGTTTAGTACACACATACACACACACAACCGTGAGGAGCCAAATGATTTGGAAGTATTTACAGGGGAGACAGAACAGGGGGGAACCCCAACAAGGAATATCCCAAAAAGTGTTGGATGACATAAAATTGAGGAGGGGGTGGGTTCCCTAGTGACCTTGATACCTCAAAGGCGGTGGGACCGGGAAAACTTCCCCCCGTGGGCCCTTGAGAGGAGAAGGATGCTGTTTTCCCACTAACAACAATCTTCAAACATCACTAAAACTGGGCACTGTACACTGAGGTATGGAAGACGGAAAATGTATTTCCCCTTTTTTAAAAAAGGAGAAGAAAAAAGGCACTAAACAAAGACCATTTCACACGGTATAGTGTGCAAAGTCATGGAGAAGATTATCAGAGGAGAGGGGGAGCCCTGAAGGGAACAAGATTATAACGACAACCAGCACGGATTCATGGAAGGCAAATCCTATGTCATAAACCTCCGGGATTTTTTTGGAAGGACAGAAGTAAGATACGAGAGAGTGGGGGGGGATGATTGCTTTTTCATGGACTGCGGGAAAGGGCCCTTTCGACACAGTTGTAAAAAAGATTGCAAGAGATTAGTGGAGAATCTAGAGGATCATGACGTCTTGTTTCCTTTTTGCAGATGACAGAATCTGCATGACAGTGCCCCCGTTAAGACACTGCAAGACTCCAAGAAACATAAACCAAATTTTTAAAATGGGCTAAAAACAATATAAACAATGATGAAAAATTTTCAATTACTCAGATACGGAAAACGTGAAGAAATTAAAATCTCATGGAGTAAAAAACTAATTCCAACCACAAATAGAGCGAAAATAATGTCAAAGACCTGGGGGATCATGTCAGAGGATCTCACCAAGGACCATAACAAAGTAGCAATTGCATCTGCTCGGGAAAAAGACAGGATGGATAATGAGAACCTTCAAAACCAGGGGTGCCAAGCCCATGTTTACACTTTACAAATCGTTTTTTTTCAGGATAGAATATTGCTGCACACTAACGGCACCTTTCAAGGGGGTGAAATTTCTGACCCTTTAAAATGCAGAGAACCTTCACCCCGCACCAAAATGCGATAAAACCACCTCAACTCTGGGAACGCTTGAAGTTTTAAACCTGCCCCCTAGAACGCAGGCGGGGGAGATACATTATTATATAACAGGAAAATTCTCGAGGGCTTAGTACCAAAAATTAAAAGAGAGTCACTCCTACGAAAGCAAAAGACTCGGCAGGCGATGTAACATCCCCCAGTGAAGAGCAGGGGGGCCATAGCACGTTGAGGGGCAACACAATAAGGGGAGGGGCCCAAGATTGTTCAACTGCCTCCCCGCATACATCAGGGGGGTTTCCCCAAAAACCCCTGGTTTTAAAAGGATGGGCAGGCACCTAAAGTCGGTACCTGACCAGCCGGGTTGGCAGTTGGGGTGCAGTAACAGCCTGGGGGATCGGCTCTGGGCCAACAGGAGGCCTGGTCACGGGCCGGGCCCCGGGGGGTTTACCCCTGGGAATTTCTCCAGGTAGAATAACATGAAGGGACAGTAATGGATTGAGAATACCTGACAGGGAGGCCCAAAGAGTCATGGTACGTGATGAGTATCACAGTGGTGTCTGTGGGGGGGGTCCCCCGGGGAGTCCCGGACCAGTGCTATTTTTTGGGATATGTGAATGACATGATGGACGGGGTAGACTCAGAAGTGTTTCTGTTCGCAGATGATGTGGTTTAAAGAGAAGAATTAAATCAGATGAGGATCAGGCAGGGCTTCAAACAGACCGGACAGGCTGGACACCTGGTCCAGCAACATACTTCTCGAATTTTAAACCCCCAAAGTCATGAAGATCGGGGGAAAAGGGGAATAAGACCGTAGCAGAGTATAGGCTATGTAAAGACGAAACCTACTCGGGAGAAAGATCTTTGGGGGTTAGTATAACACCGAGCACGTCTCCCGGGAAACACACATCAACCAGATAACCCTGCATATATGGGCGCCTGGAAAACCCGATAATAGCGTTCCGATACCTTTGAAGGAATCGTTCAAGCACTGACACTGTGTACGCGGCCCTACTGGAGATGAGCACCAGTCTGGGAAACCCCCCACCTGGGGCACGTCGTAGAGAAAGGCAAAAGGTTTGGACAAGGGTTTTTCCAGAACTGGGGGTCCTCGAAAAAGGAAGGAAATGCCTCGAACGGAAAAAGGGGGGTTTGGAAAACATGATAACGACATACAAAATATTCGTGGAATAGAGAAGGTGGACATAGACAGGATGTTCCCAAAATGGGACACAGAAAAAAGGGGGCCCGGGGAGTTGAAGACTCAAATGAGTCAAAGGGATTTTGGGGGTATTTTTCAGTCATAGAGTAGTCAGGAAGTGGAATAGTCAGCAAGTGATGGTGGGGGCAGGACCCAACATAGCTTTTAGACGGGGGGGGGGGGATGGCCATGGAGCGGGGAGAGACAGGACCTAGTAGCGATCAGTGAAGAGGCGGGGCCGGGAGCTGAGTCTCGACCCTGCAACTCAATTAGGTGATACCCCCTCCACACAAGTATGCATGAATAAAAAGGGGGAGCCAACGGAAATTTGAGAATGACATCGCAATGAAAGAAATTCGACTCAAAGTTGTTACAAGCCCCTTGGGGAAGATGTCAGCAGGAAGGACCAGGTAAACACTGAAGGAGAAAGACGAAAGTCTGTGAAGATTTGGGGTGACATTTGTAGGTTTTCCCCAGAATTCCCCCCAACTACATTACACCAGAGTTGAAAATTTGAAGGTGTTTGAAAGGTTCTCATTTGCAAGAGCAACCTGTAGGGACTCCTGTCCACTTGTCACGGTTTCTCAGGTCTGACATTGACGGTCCGATCATAAGTGCGCCCAAAACTTAGAAAGTGTTTAATTCTGACACATCTTATAATGCGCTATATTTATAATCCTAAGACTGAAAAAGTGCTTAAACGTTGTTTGTGGGGTGAGACTGGGCCCGGGCCTCGCGATTTAACAAACAAATGTTCAGCAGTTTGTCTGACGTTCTGTCTTAGCTGTGTATTTATGGTCGAGGGAAATGCTCCTTCAGCATCAAGGTGCCCGGGTGGAATAACCTAGAAGAAGTAGAACAGTCCCACGTCGGGTGTCGGGGTGCCCCGCGAGTGCCCCGTTTTTTTTCATGATTATCGCGATGTCGTGTGCGTGCTAGAACTCTAGATGGCCCAGTAAACTTATAAGGTTCAGTTCCCAGGCTTGGAACCAAACTAGCAGAAAAATAGTACCCCTGCGTAAAAAAAGGGAATTATGTGCAATACCTGCCAGATATACTTTAAGGGGGGACGTATGGGGAAATTGCATCTATATTAAAATACAAGAACACCAATAAAGGATCTTTTTTAAAAAAGACATGTCAACATGGTATGACAGCTGGGAAAATAAGATGGGTGGTTTGGAAGGGGCTGTCTTGAACGACAGCGCTCCTGGGGTGCTAGTGTTGCCCCGGAGGATAGTTCCCCGGGGGTGCTAGTGTTGTCCTGGGGGACAGTGCCCTGGGGTGCTAGTGTTGTCCCAGTGCCCCTGAGGGTGCTAGTGTTGTCCGGGAGGACAGTGCTCCTGAAGGTGCTAGTGTTAATGGAAAAAAGGGGGGATTTAGCACTAGTGCTGAAGATAGAAATAAACAGGAAAAACGCACCAATAGGGAATACATTATAGAACACAGTCAAAAAAAAACAAGGCAAACAAAAACCAGGCCTATGCAAATATTATGCTTTTGGGATCTGAGGCATGGAATATCGGGGAAAAACAGATCGGACATAACTTTGACCCCCCCAAAAAATGCCGTGTCCATTGACAACGGGAAAAATGCAACCTCCTTTCTGAAAGCTTTTCCACCCTGAAATGTGTCACTCATCAGTTCAGGAAAGACAGTGCTAAAACCCTTTTGTTGCCAGGCACACCACCTAAAGGGTACAAGACGACACAGAACATCCAGAATGGGAAACCTGAGTACCCAAAGACTCCAGAGAGAGGTTTTTAGGCCAGGAAAAAAAAAAGGCTGGCAGGAAATGACAGAAATCTCACTATCTGCAATCATTTCTGAGTGGAACCAAGTCAATGGCCTCCTTTCAGAACAACAGAAAAGTGCCGGGAAAAAAAGACCCCCCCCCCAAACCAACAATACCAAATCAAAAACATTCATCTTTGCAAATATACAGGGTCTAAAGCCGCCAAAACACCAAGGTACCTTACATCCGTGGACTGCTTACAAGTCAAATGCAATTTTTGCGGCTTTCAAGGGCCACATAAAGGATCACTTGGAAAATGAAATATGGACCCCTGGCTACCCTATAAGATGTAAAAATAAACATAAAAGGTATAAGGGCCTTATTGACACGTTTCCCACGCAGTGCTTTATCGAGTCACGACGACCCAAAAGAGACATGGAGATATAATAGGGTACAGTCAGGTGGAGAATGCTGGGTCAGGGGGAAAAAAGCTGCAGGGACAGTCTTAAAAGTAGTGTGAAAATTAAAAACATAGGGGACTTAAAGGCCCTGCAGTGTACCATTCTTGAGTTCTAGGTGGGATAGCGTTGAAGAAATTTTTGCCAAGAAACTTCAGCATTCTCCACATGACTGTACCCTATATTTTCTCCATTTGCTCATTTTCCAGGTAGATCTGTCGGACTGATGCCCACTGCGTGGGCAAAACGTTTCAAAAAAGGGATCACATTATTTTATGTGTTTATTTTTCCATTGTGTTTATTTTTTTACCATTTATTTACAGATGACAGAGTGAACAGGCAAAAGGGGGGAATTGGCCTATTCACTGTCACTTATATGTTCAGAACTATAAATGCCTCAAATGATGATTGAAGATTAGCAATAAAGGTGAGAATCAAAACCTGGGCATCGGGGTTTTATATAAACCTGGGTGCAACGTCCCAACAATTAAACGCTTCTGAAAATTGACCACTGTCTGGAAAATCTTCCAGCTCCTGCCCCCAACATCTTGCTCCCGGGGGGCTTCAACCTAAGGTACCTAAAATGGAGGCATATTGCAAATAATTTGGGAGCAGAGATAACACCAGGGGGCAGCTCAGATGAAAAATCCCACACACGAGCTTTTTAAACTTCAAAGTTTACCTTAAACCAGCAAATAGTAGAGCCCACAAGATTAGAGAATACACTGGACCTCATTTTTACCAACAATGATGATCTGATACTAAAAGTCATCATATCAAAAAAGATATACTCAGATCACAACATAATAGAGGTCCAACATGTATTTGGGGGCCCCAGATCGACAAAATGTGATCAGTCCGGGGGGAGTTCTCCAATTTTAACTTCAATAACAAAAATAAGAACATAAGAAAGGAGGAACACTGCAGCAGGCCTGTTGGCCCATACACGGTCCTTCACATTCCATCCCATAACAGAATATTTGTTCAACCTAATTTTCAATGCCCCCAAAAAATAAGCTTTGATAATTTTATTTACTCATGTGCAATTCCCCAAACAAATCCCCCCTTTTACTCATGAATTTATCCAACCTAAATTTAAAACAAAGGCCTTTTTCAATAATACTAGGCAGACTGTTCCCCTCATCAACACCCTTTTCCAAACCAATACTTTCCTATATCCTTTCTAAATCTAAACTTATCTAACTTGAATCCATTATTGGGGTTCTCTCTTGGAGATACCTCAAGACCTTATTTATATCCCCTTTGTTAATACCCATTTTCCACTTTTATACCTCGATCATGTCTCCTCATTCTACGTCTTACAAGTGAATGTAATTTAAGGTCTTCAATTTTTTTCGTAAGGAAGATTTCAATGCTATGTATTTAAATTTTGTCATTCTACGTGAATGAAGGTTGGACCAATAAACCAAGTCCTAAATGATATAAAAGGGGAAAATAGCCTAAGCATCACGGATCCAACCTATGTCTAGAACAAATTAACTCTTTGGGCCCTTTAGGTTTGCTCAAGGCAAACCCCCAAGGAAAAAAGGAGAAGATGTAAACTAGAAAAAAGAGGCGCTCCCTATACAGGCGAAGGCAAAAAATAACAGAGCGGCTACAAAAGGCCAATATATCTGAAATACGTAGGGAGGCACTGGTCAGAGAAATAGCAAACATCGAATTAAAACTAAAGGAATCTTATAAATTAGACAAATATGCAACATTTGGGTATCTTTATTGAGGAAACGTTTCGCCACACAGTGGCTTCATCAGTCCAATACAAAGTAGAAAGGTGTAAGGAGAGTAGGAGTTTTGAGGTAATCAGTCCTCGGCCTGGAGTCGATGTGTTCAGTCCATCAATCTTGTAGAATGTACTGCATATGTCCGTAGAGGTGGCTTATATACTGTAGTCAGGTGAGGTGAAGCAGGAGGAGGCGGGGTCATAGTGGTACCATCCACTAGTCGAAGTAGATCTTCGTCCAAAGGTTGGACAAGTGTTGAAGAATTCGTTTGTATTAAGATCCCAAGACTAAGACGAGGTACCTACTTACTGCTAGGTGAACATATCACAACAGGTGTAAGAAACATGCACTAGGCAGGGATTGATCAACGGTGAGATGAGTGCGTTGCCAACCAAGCAACAAGACACCCACCACTCACGTCCCAGCATCCACCCAGCACCCCCTACAGTCAGGTGTGGGAGAGGGGCCCACAACACCACAGTCAGGTGTGGGAGAGGGGCCCACAACACCACAGTCAGGTGTGGGAGAGTGGCCCACAACACCATGAACCCAGCTTAACATCTATAATTGATTCTTCCTCTTACAAGCACTGGCTGCCTTGATGGTCATGATTATGGTGGAGATAAAATCGTTTATGGTGATGGTAGAAGTGTGTAAGAGTTATGGTAGAAGCTGTGTAAGAGTTATGGTAGAAGCTGTGTAAGAGTTATGGTAGAAGCTGTGTAAGAGTTATGGTAGAAGCTGTGTAAGAGTTATGGCAGAGGTTATGTAAGAGTTATGGTAGAGGCTGTGTAAGAGTTATGGTAGAGGCTATGTAAGAGTTATGGTAGAAGCTGTGTAAGAGTTATGGTAGAGGCTGTGTAAGAGTTATGGTAGAGGCTATGTAAGAGTTATAATAGAGGCTATGTAAGAGTTATGGTAGAGGCTATGTAAGAGTTATGGTAGAGGCTATGTAAGAGTTATGGTAGAGGCTATGTAAGAGTCATGGTAGAAGCTGTGTAAGAGTTATGGTAGAGGCTATGTAAGAGTTATAGTAGAGGCTATGTAAGAGTTATGGTAGAAGCTGTGTAAGAGTTATGGTAGAGGCTATGTAAGAGTTATGGTAGAGGCTATGTAAGAGTTATGGTAGAAGCTGTGTAAGAGTTATGGTAGAAGCTGTGTAAGAGTTATGGTAGAGGCTATGTAAGAGTTATGGTAGAGGCTATGTAAGAGTTATGGTAGAAGCTGTGTAAGAGTTATGGTAGAAGCTGTGTAAGAGTTATGGTAGAGGCTATGTAAGAGTTATGGTAGAGGCTATGTAAGAGTTAAGGTAGAGGCTGTGTAAGAGTTATGGTAGAGGCTATGTAAGAGTTATGGTAGAGGCTATGTAAGAGTTATGGTAGAGGCTATGTAAGAGTTATGGTAGAGGCTATGTAAGAGTTATGGTAGAGGCTATGTAAGAGTTATGGTAGAGGCTATGTAAGAGTTATGGTAGAAGCTGTGTAAGAGTTATGGTAGAGGCTATGTAAGAGTTATGGTAGAGGCTATGTAAGAGTTATGGTAGAGGTTATGTAAGAGTTATGGTAGAGGCTATGTAAGAGTTATGGTAGAGGCTATTTAAGAGTTATGGTAGAGGCTATAAGAGTATAGAGGCTATGTGAGTTGGAGAGGCTATTTAAAAGTTTGGAGAGGCTATTTAAAAGTTAGGGAGAAGCTTTTAAGAGTTATGGTAGAGGCTTGTAAGAGTTATGGTAGAGGCAAAGAGTTATGGTGGGTGTAAGAGTTATGGTAGAGGCTATGTAAGAGTTATGGTAGAGGGAAAGGGGGGTAGAAGCTGTGAAGAGTTTTGGTAGAGGTATGAAGAGATGGGAGGCTATGAAGAGTTTGGTAAAACTATGTAAGAGTTATGGAGAGGC
>WNWK01059853.1:0-10086 GCA_009830355.1 Cherax destructor
CCGTTCCTGCCTAACTAATTTATTAACTTTTTCAGTAAGGCTTTTGAGGCAGTTGATAATGATAAAGAATTGATATTGTTTATTTGGATTTTAGTAAGGCTTTTGATAGAGTACCACATCAGAGACTGTTAAAGAAAGTAGCTGCTCATGGCATTGGGGGAAAAGTGTTGTCATGGATCGAGTCATGGCTCACCGATAGGAAGCAGAGGGTGTGCATAAATGGGGTTAAATCGGAGTGGGGATCTGTAACAAGTGGCGTTCCTCAGGGATCGGTTTTGGGCCCGTTGTTGTTTATAATATATATAAATGACCTTGACGAGGGAATTTCTAGTGATATGAGCAAATTCGCTGATGACACGAAGATAGGTAGGATAATCGATTCAGACGTAGATGTCAGTGAACTACAGGAGGATTTAGACAAACTCAATTCCTGGTCAGAAAAATGGCAGATGCAGTTCAATGTAGATAAATGCAAAGTTCTTAAGCTCGGGAGTGTCCATAACCCAAGCACTTATAAGTTAAATAACGTAGAACTTAGCCATACAGATTGCGAGAAGGACTTGGGGGTGATGGTAAGCAGCAACCTTATACCAAGACAGCAATGCCTAAGCGTGCGTAATAAGGCAAATAGATTACTGGGATTTATATCAAGAAGTGTTAGCAACAGAAGTCCAGAGGTTATATTACAGCTTTATACATCATTAGTAAGGCCTCACCTAGATTACGCAGCTCAGTTCTGGTCTCCATATTACAGAATGGACATAAATTCGTTAGAAAACATTCAGCGTAGAATGACTAAATTAATACATAGCATTAGAAATCTTCCTTACGAAGAAAGATTGAAGACCCTTAAATTACATTCACTTGTAAGACGTAGAATGAGGGGAGACATGATCGAGGTATACAAGTGGAAAATGGGTATTAACAAAGGGGATATAAATAAGGTCTTGAGGGTATCTCTCCAAGAGAGAACCCGCAATAATGGATTCAAGTTAGATAAGTTTAGATTTTAGAAAGGATATAGGAAAGTATTGGTTTGGAAATAGGGTAGTTGATGAGTGGAACAGTCTGCCTAGTAGGGTTATTGAAGCAAGGACCTTGGGTAGTTTTAAATTTAGGTTGGATAAATTCATGAGTGAAAGGGGTTGGATTTGATTGGGAATTGCACATGAGTAAATAAAATTATCAAAGCTTATTTCTTGGGTAGCATTGAAAATTAGGTTGAACAAATATTCTGTTAGTGGGATGGAATGTGAAGGACCTGCCTAGTATGGGCCAACAGGCCTGCTGCAGTGTTCCTCCTTTCTTATGTTCTTATGTTCTTATGTTAGTTTCAAATTTAGGTTGGATAAATTCATGAGTGAGAGGGGTTGGATTTGAGTGGGAATTGCACATGAGTAAATATAATTATCAAAGCTTATTTCTTGGGTAGCATTTAAGATTGAGTTAAACAAATATCTTGTTAGTGGGATGGAATGTGAAGGACTTGCCTACTATGGGCCAACAGGCCTGCTGCAGTGTTCCTCCTTTCTTATGTTCTTATGTTCCTACGAAGAAAGATTGAAGATCCTTAAATTACATTCACTTGTAAGACGTAGAATGAGGGAGACATGATCGAGGTATACAAGTGGAAAATGGGTATTAACAAAGGGATATAAATAAGGTCTTAAGAACATAAGAACATAAGAAAGGAGGAACACTGCAGCAGGCCTGTTGGCCCATACTAGGCAGGTCCTTCACAATCCGTCCCACTAACAGAATATTTGCTCAACCCAATTTTCAATGCTACCCAAGAAATAAGCTTGACAATTCTACCCACTCATGCGCGAGTCCCACTCAAATCCAACCCTCTCACTCATGAATTTATCCAACCTAAATTTGAAACTACCCAAGGTCCTAGCTTCAATAACCCTACTAGGCAGACTGTTCCACTCATCAACTACCCTATTTCCAAACCAATACTTTCCTATATCCTTTCTAAATCTAAACTTATCTAACTTGAATCCATTATTGCGGGTTCTCTCTGGAGAGATACCTCAAGACCTTATTTATATCCCCTTTGTTAATACCCATTTTCCACTTGTATAACTCGATCATGTCTCCCTCATTCTACGTCTTACAAGTGAATGTAATTTAAGGGTCTTCAATCTTTCTTCGTAAGGAAGATTTCTAATGCTATGTATTAATTTAGTCATTCTACGCTGAATGTTTTCTAACGAATTTATGTCCATTCTGTAATATGGAGACCAAAACTGAGCTGCGTAATCTAGGTGAGGCCTTACTAATGATGTATAAAGCTGTAATATAACCTTTGGACTTCTGTTGCTAACACTTCTTGATATAAATCCCAGTAATATATTTGCCTTATTACGTACGCTTAGGCATTGCTGTCTTAGTTTAAGGTTGCTGCTTACCATCACCCCAATTCCTTCTCGCAATCTGATGGCTAAGTTCTACGAGGTATCTTCCAGAGAGAACCTGCATATGGATTCAAGTTAGATAAGTTTAGATTTAGAAAGGATATAGAGATTGGTGGAAAGGTAGTGATGGGAACAGTCGCCAGTAGGTATTGAGCAGACTTGGAGTTTTATAGGTTGGATAAACTCATGAGTGAGAGGGTTGATTGAGTTGGAATTGCACATGAGTAATAAATTATCAAGCTTTTTCTGGTAGCATTGAAAATTAGGTTGAACAAATATTGTTAGTGGGATGGAATGTGAACGTGCCTAGTGACAGGCTGCTGCAGTGTTCCACCTTCTTATGTTCTTATGTTCTTATAAGAAAGGAGGAACACTGCAGCAGGCCTGTTGGCCCATACTAGGCAGGTCCTTCACATTCCATCCCACTAACAGAATATTTGTTCAACCTAATTTCCAATGCTACCCAAGAAATAAGCTTTGATAATTTGATTTACTCATGTGCAATTCCCACTCAAATCCATCCCCTCTCACTCATTAATTTATCCAACATAAATTTAAAACTACCCAAGGTCCTTGCTTGAATAACCCTACTAGGCAGACTGTTCCACTCATCAACTACCTTATTTCCAAACCAATACTTTCCTATATCCTTTCTAAATCTAAACTTATCTAACTTGAATCCATTATTGCGGGTTCTCTCTTGGAGAGATACCCTCAAGACCTTATTTATATCCCCTTTGTTAATACCCATTTTCCACTTGTATACCTCGATCATGTCTCCCCTCATTCTACGTCTTACAAGTGAATGTAATTTAAGGATCTTCAATCTTTCTTCGTAAGGAAGATTTATAATGCCATGTATTAATTTAGTCATTCTACGCTGAATGTTTTCTAACGAATTTATGTCCATTCTGTAATTTGGAGACCAGAACTGAGCTGCGTAATCTAGGTGAGGCCTTACTAATGTGTCGTGTCAGTATTATATATACACTTGTGTAGTGTATCAGCATTCATCTTAGTTATACAGCTGGTCCCTTTGCGTGTGACGTCACGATACCCGCTGACGTCAGAGGCTCAGCGCATGTGCGTAGCCACGCATAGGCGCCCACCCTCACTAAGCCGTAGAAATACAAGCTGAACAGAAGGCGGGTACACCTCCTCTCACAGACTGTAAATATATATCGTTACCATCCTACAAGGAGTGTCTTTGACAACCTATATATCTCTCCCAACACCCACACAATAAGTGGTGCCAGCGGTGTGCCGTAATTTTTATCGATTACGCTGTTATAGAGAGATAGACGACGACAAGCAAGCAAACAGCCTTGTGCCTCCAGACGACCATGTTACCAGCTACCTACATCCAAGCAGAGTCTACAATATCTACAGTATCTCTTGGTCAGCTAAGTGCTTCATCTGTTAATTTGTTAAAACCTACGAGGGGATGACCCGGGTTTTGCAAATTCTGAACGAGTAAGCCAGTTTGTGAGGGGAGAGTACCATATCCAGCCAGTAAGCCACCACCAGTTACGTCAGCCTAGGCTTAAGCCAGCTTCTACCTTGCTGTGGTAATTTGTTACAAGATTCCAAGCCAACCAATCTGTGTGAAAAAAATTCTACTAAGCCAGCAAGCCACTCTGCTGTCTGAGAAGTAAGCCACGTGAGTCACGCATTTTTACCGCCCTTGTATTCCAGTGTATTGCTGTTCTGAGTGACAATACCATCCCTGTGGTATCCTGGGTTATTCAAGCCACCCTGGTTTAGATTCAGGTGTGTTTTATAAACGGCATAAGCCACAGACGCGCGGGGAGCGGTGTAGGCCTACTCCATCCAGCCCCCCCACCATCACCCACGCTAAGGCGGTCGCCATTAACCACGTGTCTCCACCACCCACACAAAGCATTAAGTGTAGATTATTTCACCCTTAACTGGGTCCTGCAAGCAGTTTATTGGCTATGAACCGGGTCGAGCATCCTGAGTGTGTTTCTTCTGAACTATTTGTGCCAACTTTATAAAGCCTTGGTTCGTAGTTCATCGAATTATTAAGCACAATCCGTCGAGTGGACCAGTCGTAAACATCTCCACCACCATCCTCCACCACCACCACCACCACCATCCTCCACCACCACCACCACCACCATCCTCCACCACCACCACCACCACCATCCTCCACCACCACCACCACCACTACACCATGCTGCAGTCAACGTTTTCCACCCTAGAGACAATTACTGTGTTGTTGTTTTTATTTTTCAGATAATCTATAGACAATTCCGTGTGTTGAGACATTTTTGTCAGTTAAAAAATTTTGAGTTATCCTACGAAGTGTTCTGTGTTAAATTAATTATTTGCATTAATTTTTTATTTCACTAGTATTGTCTTTTGTTAATTATTGCGTTATAATTTCTGTGAGTTTCGTTGTGTTACCAAGTTTGCAGTAAGTAAAGTTTTGTTAAAGTAATCTACTGTTCCAATATTCTACCAAGCAGTAATTTTTTTAATTGTGTAATTAATTAATTTTGCTTGCCCCAGTAATTACATAGTTTCTCCTCCAAGCAATTTTTAACCTTTTACCAGTAATATTCCCTGCCAATTCTTATGTGTTGCAGTCACTAATTCTTCCCATTGCACCCAATATTGTTTTGTGTACTTGTTCTTTTTTGTATAGTGTAAGTAAGTAAGTAAGTTTATTAAGGTATACACAAATACATTTACATACATTATCATACATAGCAGCATATGTGTAGAGAACCTAGGATAACCCAAAAAGGTCAGACAGAGTGACTTATTTCCATTGGGGTCCTTTTTATACTTAATTTTTACGTTGTAGGATATATATGTCATTATATTATAAAGGATATATGTATACTAGGAATAAGGTAAAAAGAGTTATTTACATATACATGTGTGTTAACTAAAAAAATAAAAAATCATTCTCCTCCCTTTCTGTCGCTACATTCATTAGGTACTTTTTGGTTCTCTTCTTGAACTGGCTCATGCTGTGACTGGCTTTGACATGTGCAGGCAGTCTGTTCCATTCCTTTATTGCTGTACAATAAAAGGTGTTTGAAGCCTGGCCACTGACTGTGGGAACTACAAAGTTGTGCTCTCTCCCCCTAGTACTATGACTGCTTTGGTTCCCAGCCTTGACAAAATTGGCAGCAAGATATTCTGGACACTGTTTGTGAGCAATTTTATAAACTTGATTTAATTTAAGTTGTTTTACTCTGTCTTCAATATTCAGCATATCCAATTGTTGTAATTCATCCTGGCCTACATGCTCTCTTGGACCCAGGTCCAGGATGAATGTGAATTACTTTTGCAGACTAGTGACATAATTTACTGAAGATATTATTTTGCTCCAATAATTATTTATAGTCAACAAGAGCATGACTTTGTGTAAGCAGTAAGTTATCTGTTCTGTGCCTTTGATGAGTATCTTCCAGCTAATGTAAGTGTTAAAACCATTTTATTGTCATTAATTTTTCATTTGTTTTCATGTGTTGTTGAACAAATTCACTCTTAAGTTTGTTTAAAGTCAGTGTTCTTAGTAAATTGTTCCAGTAACTGTTTCATTGAGTTACCTTGCTTTGCTTGCAATTAAGAGTAAGAGTGTTCAAACTATTTTATTTCTAATATCTTTGTGTTGTGTGCAAATAATTTACCCCAGTGTGATTTTTTTCAATCAGTCATTCCTGAAACTGATTTTGTGTAAATTAAATTCGCCAGTATTCAATTTTTGTTTCATCAATTTTATTGTTTAATTGCTCAAGTAACTTGTCTTTTTCTAAGAGTAATAAGTAATATTCCAGTGAACTTTCTAAGTGATTCAAGCAGTAAAGTTACTTTGATTTATTGCCAGTGAATAATTAGTATTTTTTTTTTAATTCTTCCTTTTAGTGAGTTGTTTTATCAGATTGTTGCTTTTGCCATAACCATTATTGAATTATTTTCCTTTCAATTAGTTGTGCATTTAATTATTTTTATTGTGTTGCAATTTTGTTGATATTTAAAAGAAAAGAAAACTCATTTTGCAATTAATCCAAGTTAAAGCTAGAGTGTTTTTATCTTAGTGTGTTGAATTTTCTTGCCAAGTCAATTTCCAGTGAGTTATCTTTTCTTTAGTGTTTTTGTGCAATTATCCGTGTTACTTATGCAGAATAGGTAATAATTCTACCAGTTAAGCTATATTGTGCTGTTTACTTGTGTTAATTTTGCTTTCATTTAAATTCTCGTTTAATTGCTTGAAGTCATGTCTCAAGTAAAGTCAAGTGGTACTAATGTGTTTGCTGCCAGTAAAGTAAATGAAATTCAAGTAAATTCATGCGATAATACTGTGTGTACTGCTATTCAGACCCATAATGATAATGAATTGGTGAAAAGTTCTTATAGTCCCTTACTGACTGATAGAAAGTATCTAGCCTTTGAGCAATGTGTTTGTTCTCCCAGCTTGTATCAGAGAATTGCCAGAGTGATGCGGAATGTGAAGTTCATATTAGTTCTTGTAGATATGTGTTTTACTTATTAACGTAGCCGAGCGGTCAAGACACTAGTATTGCTGTCACTCCTGTCTGGAATTCAGCCCCTGCAATATCTTGCATGCAAGATAGCGTTCAGATGCCTAGGGTGCCGGAGGTATCCCGGACCGCCTTAAGTACTGAGTCTATCCTTGCAATGTTGCTAGTTCAAGTAGTAGTTCCTCTCCAGGGGACGCTTTGTTGAAGAAAGACTATTTGAATGAGTTATAGCATCTCTCGCTGATGCAAAAGCAATTGCAGAAAGCCGTTTCTGTTGCTTGTGTATTCACTAGAGTGCCAGTTGTTGTCCCTTGTGTTCCAGATAGTGATCCTTCCAGTTGACAGTAAGCCTTTGCAGAGTAAAGTGTCGTGTGTCGAGTAATTATTACCTGCAGTAAGAGATAGTGAGAGTCGTTCTCCTTTGCTCATACTTTGTGTCATTGAGCTAACTATTTCAACCGGGGAGAGATCCATCCACTCCACCGAGTTTGTTCATTCCTTCAGTAGGAAAGTGATTATAAGTTAATCAACACTGAGTTTGTTCATTCCTTCAGTAGGAAAGCGATTATAAGTTAATCAAAACCGAGTTTGTTCATTCCTTCAGTAGGAAAGTGATCATAAGTTGTGAGCTAAAGATAGAAAATTAGAAAATCCAGACTAGAACTGACGTTATTGACTGTGTGATTTGTTATCAGATTTCTAGTATCTAGTAAGATTTTTGTGTGTTCAAGTTCTCTCCGAGTTCTGAGTTTTAACAGTATAACCGTGTGCGCGAGTTTATCTTTTCTGTTAAAACTTCTTCCTGTAAATATTTATTCTTCCTCAGAAGCCGCTGAGTGCATGAATACACATCGATTGATCGATCAAATATCAAATTGTAATTGTAACGCATTTATAATGTTCCTATCTAGATCCATTAAAATTCTCTTAAGTACCATTAACTCAAGAAGTGCGATAGCAAGATTAATCTTGATTAGTTCTAAGTTATATGTGTTTGCTATTGTATAGATTCACCCAGTGCCACCTGTCTGTTCAGCTAAAGAGTTGCCTAGTATGCCGAGACGTCATACGATAACATAGCCGAGCTGTTGTGTCAGTATTATATATACACTTGTGTAGTGTATCAGCATTCATCTTAGTTATACAGCTGGTCCCTTTGCGTGTGACGTCACGATACCCGCTGACGTCAGAGGCTCAGCGCATGTGCGTAGCCACGCATGGCGCCCACCCTCACTAAGCCATAGACATACAAGCTGAACAGAAGGCGGGTACACCTCCACTCACAGACTGTAAATATATATCGTTACCATCCTACAAGGAGTGTCTTTGACAACCTATATCTCTCCCAACACCCACACAATAAATGATGTATAAAGCTGTAATATAACCTCTGGACTTCTGTTGCTAACACTTCTTGATATAAATCCAGTAATCTATTTGCCTTATTACGTACGCTTAGGCATTGCTGTCTTGGTTTAAGGTTGCTGCTTACCATCACCCCAAGTCATAAGAACATAAGAAAGGAGGAACACTGCAGCAGGCCTGTTGGCCCATAATAGGCAGGTCCTTCACATTCCATCCCACTAACAGAATATTTGTTCCACCTAATTTTCAATGCTACCAAGAAATAAGCTTTGATAATTTTATTTACTCATGTGCAATTCCCACTCAAATCCAACAACTCTCACTCATGAATTTATCCAATCTAAATTTAAAATTACCCAAGGTCCGCTTCAATAACCCTACTAGGCTGACTGTTCCCTCACAACCCCCCACCAAACCAATATTTCCTATCCTTTCAAATCAAAATTTATCTAACTTAAACCATTATTGGGTTCCTCTGAGAGAACCCCCAAGACCTTATTTTTTCCCCTTGTTAATACCCCTTTTTCCCACTTGTTCCTGACTGTCCCCCCTCATTCTACGCTTAAAATGAATGAAATTTAAGGGTCTTAATCTTTCTTTGAAAGGAAGATTTCTAATGCTATGTTATTTAGTCATTCTATGCGAATGTTTTCTAACAATTTATTCCATTCTGAATAGGGGAAAAACTGAGTGCGTAATCTGGGTGACCTTACTAATAAAGATAAAGCTTAAAAAACCCTCGGGACTTCTGTTGCAAACACTTTGATATAAATCCCAGTAAATTTCCCTTTATTCGTGCAGCATTGCCCCTTTGGTTTAAGGTTGCTGCTTACCATCCCCCCCAAGCCCTTTCTCGCAATTTTAAACTAAGTTCTAGAATTTAACTTATAAGTGCTTTTATGGACACTCAGCTTCAGAACCTTGCATTTATCTACATTGAACTGCATCTGCCACTTTTTTTGACCACGAATTTAAATTTGCAAGCTTTCCCGAAGTTCTATGACATCTATGTTTTAATCAAATCCTATATCTTGTGTCGTCGGGAATTTTATGTCACTAGTAATTCCCTGTCAAGGTCATTGTTTTTCCGGGCCCAAGACGATCCCGTGGGAAAACCACTTTTTAAAATCCCCCCGGGTTTAACCCCATTTATGACACTCTCTGCTTCCATTGGGAGCCATGACTCGATATGACAGCACTTTTCCCCCCAAAGCCATGAGCTGCAACTTTTTTAACAGTCTCTGGGGAGGTACTCTATCAAAAGCCTTACTAAAATCAAATAAACAAATCGAATTCTTTTTCATGATCAACACCCTCAAAAGCTTTACTGAAGAAGGTTAATAAATTAGATAGGCAGGAACGGCCCCTCGTAAACCACTGAGTATCATTAATCAAATTATTTTCAGATGGCTTTAATAATATCAGCTATAATTGACTCTTTAAATTTTCCTACAATTGAGGTAATTTTCGGTAATTTGATAGTGACTTGTCCCCTGCTTTAAAAAAGGAATTTCATTAGCCATCTTCCACATATCAGACACTACACCTGTTTGAAGAGATAAATTAAAAAGTTTTGATATTGGTTCACAGAGTTCCCTTTTGATTCCCTTAAAAACCCTTGCAAAAAGCTCATAGGGCCGGGATTTATTTTTTTTCAGTGGTCTATTGTTTCATAACCATTTCACTAGTGACTGTGATATTACATAATTTATTTTTTCCCGGGGCCCCTGAAAATTAAAATTTTGGGATATTATTAGTATCTTCCTGCGTGAAAAACCGGGGAA